>CAWUHX010000341.1:56822-322843 GCA_963922205.1 Romanomermis culicivorax
GGGATTCGAACCCCGGTCTCTGTGACTATAGTGCAGCGTTCTTCCGATTGAACTACCGAGCCAGTGTTTGCCCATAGTTACAAAGGGGTGATGTACAGCCATGCGCAGGGTTTTTTTTTTCTGCTCCACGCCGTCTGCTCGGAGCAGAAATAGCATCGAAAAATTTCTGCTCAGCACAAAAAATTCTGCACTAAAGATTATCATCTGTTAATGATGTTTACACGGAATAAGTTGCATAAAACTCAAATAATTCGTTGAAGTTTATTGCACGAAAACAACACATATGACTCATTCATTACTCAACATTTATCATCCAAACATGTAGTCTTTAAAATCGCTAGAATCAGCCAACCATGGCTTATCTTCATTTTCCTTTGCGCACATGCCGTCCACATTGTAGCGGTTGCGGGACGTTGATCCACTGTTGAGGCCGCTGCACTGTAGTCGAATTTTTTGTAATCTTTGGTGCATAATTTCAATCGAGTCAAGCAATCCAATGTACGAATCTGCAGCTTTGATCGTTGCTTGCTTTTTATAGCGTGTATGGTGCTTAAATGAACGGCTAGTTCATTTACCCTGAAAATTAATATCGACTAATTTTTTTACTCTAAATCCGCGCTCAACCCAGCGCGTTTTGAACGTTGAATGTGAGCAAACAATTGGCGAGTTTGGCCAAGTTAGGATAAAAGTTTTCGTTTTTGCAACAAATCAAAGCCACTTGACTAGTTGTAGCTGTCTTTGGTTTGATGAAGAAATTTGAAAGATATCTTTCTGTGACATCTTGAAAATGAGGTTAAAAATAAATATTCAGTAAAAGTAGCTAATGAAACATATATAATACTGCTGCAATCATGACAATGAATAAACTGGTGTTTTAGTATAACTATGAAGAGATACAATTCCAGGGATTATGCATCGAAGACGTAGCCTAAGTCTAATGAGTGATTCAACGCAAGTATTCAATCATAAGGTGATTCATCTCAAGTATTCAATCACAATGCCAACAGTTTCTTGAGTGAAAAGTTGTTCGAAACTAAAAAAAATTACCAGAAAATGTTGAAAAAAATGAGTGCTTTAGTATAACTGCGAAATAACATAATTTAGTCTATAAAGAAATAAGACTAAACAAACCGACCCAACCTATCCTAAGATTTATTGACGTGAAAAATAGTAACATGTCCTGTCCTGTCCACATTCCATATTTAAATGTGCATCAATATTATGAATGTCTGATTTTATTGATTTCTTTATTCAAATTTTGCGTGTTTTGCCTCTCAACCCCTCATTTTTATGTTTCCACTCGCAATTGAGAATAAATTTTTTTTACTTCTATTGTAAGAACGATGTTGAGCTTCGCCAGTGTAGAACACTCGATTCTTATCATTTCTGCTCTGAGCAGAAAATGGCCAAAAAAATTTCTGCTCGAAGGTCAAAAAGTCTGCTAGGAGCAGAAAAAAAAAACCCTGGCCGTGCGACACGTGACATTCCCCCCTTGAAAGAAGGACGACCTTGTCTGTTGAAGATGCAGGTTCTGCGGCCCACCAATGTGGGACCGATCCAAGCCTCGCCATGACACGTAATGGGTAAACGCATTACCATTGTAACCATCGCCAAACACTGTTCGAAAAATAATGCTCGACCGGGATTTGAACCCGGGTCTCTGTGACTATAGTGCAGCGTTCTTCCGATTGAACTACCGAGCCAGTGTTGCCATAGTTATGAAGGGGTGATGTACGGCCGTGCGACATGTGACAGAACCTTGCATAAATTTTTTTCCTCATTCCTGATTTTCTTTCCTCAGAAGACTCCTTTGCAGAAAAAAATGGTGGACAGAGCAAATTCTGGAAAAAATTGAGTTTTCTAGTTGATAAAGATCAGTTATTCAGTGCAAAACGGCATATACTGTATCAAGTGTGGCTACCAGAACCGCAAAAAGTACTCCACTCAAGAACTCTTTGGGGGTCCATAAACCGCACTACACTGGTTGCGGGTGACCTGCAGGCCGCAATTTTTGAAAACCACAAGAAAGTGTGCGGGCCGCACACTTTTTCGCCCGTTGCGGCTAAGTATGCCTACGGCTTTATCAATGCAAAACTTTAGAAACAAAAAATAATAGATAAATGGCAAAACAAGAAAGACCAAAAATGGATAAAAAATAAAATGAGATTAAAAGCGTGAAATAACTACTACACCAAGTTACAATAAGAATGAGGAAGTAGAAAAGTAGATTTCGATTTTAATATTATTTGAGCAACAAGCTCATATAAGGACTGGTCGATACATCAATTCTGTGAACGAAAAGTTTTCGATTTATTCGAAGTCGCGCATCTTCTGAAACCTAGGGAAAACTTCTGGGCGGATTTACGCCCCATGAAAATTTGCTAATCAAATATCAAAGGCCAATAAAATAGCATATCGGAACAAAACGAAAACATTGTTAAAGTCAATTAGATGAAAATACACAAATTATAGCTGATGCTGACGACGACATCATTTTTTGTATATTAACACACTAGAACATGATAAGAAAAATATCGCCTACACATTGAAACAAAAGAAAAATTTTTGGAAGCTTGTAGCACTGCATTGTTTTTTGTTAGCAGAATTTTTTTCTGAATGAACTTCTTTTAAACATCGAGGCGATCAACGACAAAATTCCATGTGCTGCACCGAACATGTACAGCACGGAAACTCTGAAGTAGGGTTTAGACCCATATATACATGTTCTTGGCAGGATTGGGAGTCCTGACCACGGATCGAACCTTAGCTGACCACACCCAGTCGAATTTTCTTTTTTTTTATTTTTTACATTTTTACATGAAACTCAGATATTTCATGTTGAAATTCCCGAAATTATCAGTGGAAAATTCGTTTTTCTTTGCTGGAAAGAAAACAATTAGAAACGTCTAACAAAAAATTTTTAAGCATTCCGATCATACATGTGCATGGTATCAGTTGCAGGCCGGGGATAAATCTCCAAATCGTAGGGGAGCATTTTCCTAATTTTTTTAAAAGTACAGTTCATTTAGGATACCAATATGATGTTCAGTTATTTCTACTGACTGGCACTTTTAATGTTCCGTGTGAATATCGATTGTCAATAATAGAGCAAAGAAATGTTGCAAACAAACCACAGCAACGAAACCACTCATACATGCACACAGGGAACGGACAAGGTATGGATTTACCCTACCCTAAAAAATTTGGCAGAAGTTTACTATAGGCCGAAAATTTGGCAAAAGTTTACTATAGAACAAAACCTTGGCAAAGTAAATTTTAAATTTAAAACACAGTTTATGATTAATGTCGGCAAACAACTTTGTTGAGTAATTATTTATGCAACAGGCAATAAAATTTCATTTTAGAGTGAAAAATTACTCTATACTTGATTCCTGGAAAAAAATTAAGACCAATTTTGGTCACTTTCCATACCGTATGATTCCGATCAATTTCGACGGAGTTCTGTGCACTTACGAAAAATAAAATTTGAGAGTGAGCCTTCCTATGCTGAACATGGATGGTCAGACACAAATTTTTTCAAAAGTATTCTGAAGTTCATCGAATAGGTGGGCGAGGGATGGGTGAAAAAACAAAAAACCAGGCACGTTTTTCGTACAATGCATAAAAATCATGAAAAAAATGTCGTCAAAAAATTTCAGGAGGTGATCTTGGACTTTTCTTGCCAAAGGGGTGTCCATGCTCTTAGGTGAGAATTTATGCTCGATTGTTTGAATTGGATTGTAGGCGACATATATTAGGTTAGGGGAAAAACTATCTTCTCCAAATTGTTAAAAACCCGAAAAATGAATGAAAATTCTGGAGAGATGGGTCAGCAAGGATTCTGCTGAGCGCCAGTCAAGGTACTATCCTAGGTACGACCCAATGCCAACCCTCGCTCTCCAAAATTGCTTTCTCCAAAATTTTGAAGGAGCTAATTACGCTGTTTTACAGCATATATTAGTACAAAACTGGTTTTTTGTCTCAAATTAATAGCTTACTCCTGAGGCGATGTGAATCCTTCTGAAGACTTTGGGACGAATTTTCGCCCGACGAAAACGTGCCCAAGTATACGAGACTGAGAATTAAATAGAGCATGTCGAAAATTGTAATCATCGGAAGCGAAAATTTTCTTAACGTCGAAATCTGATAAAAAATAATGATGACCTTATCATTTTCTTGTATACATACAGTTGGTCAATTGATAAGAAACGCTGAATCCAGGTCGAAAAAAAAGGAAAACAATTTCGGGATGTATATTTGCCATTGAATTCATTTTCGTTAGCAGTATTTCACTCGCTATATACGGAATTCCTAGCCGACCATTCATAGGTGGACGACACTCGGCAATAGGAAGAATCGACAATCCAATTCTAGGGATTTTACTTGCTGATCATTTTTTGGAACATTCAGCTATGACCATAAAACTGGTGTCACTCGATAAAGAAGGATCTGCAAGAATAATTGCTTAAATATGAATCCGATCAGGTTGAAATGTGGAAAATTGACGATTTTCTTATCTTTTCTAATGCAACATTTTAATTTCTCACCTCAAAAATTTTCAGACGAACCTAAAAAAATTGTTTTTACACTCGTAAGACTTTTTGAGAGTTATTCAGTGGTATAAGTTATCTGGAAATCCTATGAGCAAATTTCGAAGAATTTTCAAAAATTTGATGTTCTTATATGTTTTGTAAACGGTTTTTCGGAAATCAGCTGGTTAGAGTCTAGAAACTGATTTTTAGAAGTCGACAAATAGAGGGGAAAATTTCCACCTCGGAAATTTACTAAGAAAATCAAAGAAAAAGTTTGTTTCAGCTCCCAAAAAATGGAAAAACCAAACAAAGCAAACCGAAATAGAAAAAATTTGGCAGGAAAATATTTTAGCTAGATTTTAGACAGTCGAAATCAAAAATTTTTCTTAGAGATTTACACCAACAATGACTTTGAGAATTCTCAACTTAATTTTGAGAATTTGGTGGAAAAACTTTATAGCTCAGATTTAGACGGTCAAAACCCAAAATTCTTCGACGCTTTGTGTAAATTAAAATAAGATAAGATAAGATAATTTATTAATTACGAAAGTTAATGTTAATACAATACAAAATAAACGGAAAAGTGTAACGGCTAAATACATACATGGCCACGGTCAAAATTTTAGGGTAGGGAAAAATCCTAAAATTGACATATAGCAAATCATTTTTGTGACAATGATAAAAGTCAATTTTAGATGTGTTTGCTTTGCTTTTCGTATTTTTTGGATTATGTTGGTGATAAAAACTGGAAGCATTGTTTTTCTGAAATAAATAAATGAGCATGTTGATTGATGATAAAACCAAACTCAAACTCAGTAAATGCCAGGTTAGTTTTTCTGACATGTTTATTAGCAGTAAACATGCTGAGTAAGTTTGAATCATATACGCACATCAAGGCGATCAAGACTCGAAGGAATAAGCCTGGATGCTTTGATGCGCTTAAGAATAAATGGCCCAAATGATTTGGAACAGTTCAAAGCATCAAAATATGCAAAGGCATGGGTTGCAGAAAACCACATGCACACTGATGACCCTCATAATCGAAAAAAGAAAACAAGAAAGGAAATGAAATTGGATGATACTGAAATGGAAGATGATGTGTATTTGCCAACCAGTAACTTATTTTGATGTTCTCATACTTATTGTCAACCATATACTGTGCATTGCTTGCATCAGTTATTTTTTGTCAATGTATTTTTCTTTGTAATTTTTGTAATTTTGTCCAAAAATCGCCAGATAGCAAATGGTTACTCTAAAGTTTAGGGTAGGGATAATGTATACCCTATGTATACCCTGTGGCCATGTATGGCTAAATATAATTAGCAAATTAAGTTACACCTCATTAAAAAAATAAAAAATGCATTTCACTTATTTTATTTGAAAAAATTTTTACATTGCTCGAGGACACCGTATCTTCATCCAAAGAATTCCATACTTTAACAACACGATCACAAAAGTCATTATAAATTATAGATTATAGAAAAATTATAGACTAAAAATCTCACTGATCGTTGAAAATTGCGAGCTACATTGGCGTATTTAGCAGGAACATATTTTAGCTCGATTCTTTAAAAGTTTTAAAATTGCAATGTGCAACCCGCCGAAAAAATTTGGTTGCACAGATAAATCTTTAGTTTATCAGTTAACTCTAAAATTGATATAAATTCGCTTGTTTTCATCAGAAAAATAATTAGAATCCACATACGTCCCTTGTGTTTCATTTAGTTTGTGTCAGTTTCCGACTTTTAAAATTTGATTTCCTGAATTTTGGAGGAAAAATGGAAAGGCTGGAAAAAGTGCCTTAATCGGCGCCTGACGCCGAAAAAATTGATTTCGAGGCAACTAAAACGTCGGAAATTCATTTTTCAGCTCATTATTAAAGAATTATGGCAAGATCAATTTTTCTAGTAAATCGATGATGTTGATTACAAATAACGTGAATAGGTTTTCATGAACAAAGGCGAAAAACGATGGAATCCAAACGATGCAATACATGAATTGAAATACTGATAAAAATCTAAAAAGTGAAAATATCAACAAAAAGTGACTACATCACTGTGACAACAAGATGTAGGTGCCTGTCCAGTTTCAGGAACTGTTGCCGTGACCAATATAAGTTTTTAAACTGAAAAAGTTCAAATTTAGGGCATATGCTTACCAATTCATTCGAAAAATCTTGGGTGGGAGTCCCAAAATAGCCAAAAATGGCTGAAACTTTCTCCAGAATTTGGGAGGGGTACTAAAATAGTCGGAAAATAGTCAAAATTTCGAAAAATTGAAAAAGGTTTTCCTAAAATGGTCAAAAAATGCAATATTTTTGAGTTATGCGGAGGTCCAAAATTTTGGGTACAATGTCCGACCGAGTTGTGGGGGTCCATCATTTTGGTACTACTTCCGACTAAGTTGGGGGTAGCGTCCCCGACCCAATTAATTATTGACAATTGTGTAAAGCGCAGGCACCCATCTGAGGAGGGGCAGGGGACTGGTCCCTACCAAAAAGATTTTTTTGTTTTTAGACTACGGACATGAGTACGTGAATCTTGAAACGTTATGTTGAATAAAAATCACAGAACTTACTGTAAGAAGTTGCGAAATGTGTGCTTATATAATCATACATCCACAGGGCATCACATAATTTGCTACTTACAAAAAAGGTCTCCCGAAATTAATAGACCTATAGCTACGTGCCTGGTAGTGAGCGTATACGCTGGTTGTTGTGCAACAAATTGCACGTTTATAAAAATTCCAACATGACGTGGTTAATATTTCCAATTCGATATGCATAAATAAAATGCTAATGAAAAATTCGTAATCAGCATCTTTGATTTACGCACCCATGCAAATTTTGAGAAAAAATTCATAAAGCACCCTATTCCCAGCCGAAATATTCGTCGGACATATTCGAAATCAGCATCATATTTTTAGTCGAAAATGTGCAAATCAGTGTTTTTTTTTGTGCCAAAACATGGTTTTTGGCACAAAAAAAATTTAGAATGGCACAAAAAAATTTGATCGTTTGTGACCAGTTGGGGGGGGAGGGGTAAATCCGAAATTTTGGGGGGGGGGTAGGAAAAAGTCGAAATTTTTCCCAAAAAGGCCAAAAAGCATACACTTTTTGAAAATTTTTTTAATTTTTTCCTAACTGGGGGGGGGGGGTTGTGGGGAGGAAATGATTTTGGGTACAGGGGTTGGCCGAGTTGGGGGGGGTAGTCCCCCCCCCCAACCCCCCCCCAAGTACAGGTCATACCTGTAAGACCTCCGACCAGTTGGGGGGGGGGTAAATCCGCAATTTTGGGGGGGGGGGGGTAGGAAAAAATCGAAATTTTTCCCAAAAAAGGCCAAAAAACATACACTTTTTGGCAAATTTTTTCAATTTTTTCCCAACTGGGGGGGGGGGGGTTGGTTGGGGGGGAAATGATTTTGGGTATAGGGTTGGCCGAGTTGGGGGGGGGGGGGTCCCCCCCCAACCCCCCCCCCCCAACTACAGGTATGGTACAGGTATGCCTATTGGCACAAATGTCCGTGCACAAAAAAAAACGCTGATGCAAATTTTGAAAAAAAATCCATGCCGCCGCCCTAAACTTCATTACTTTACAATGCATCTCCGGACAGGAAACCGAATAAACTTAATTAGAAGGGCCGTCAGGCTCTTGGCTACACTGCACAACTTGTAATAAAAATTTAGTTGATGCGTGCAAAAAGCCCGGGTAGGAAGGTGGAATTAATGAGGCGCCAAAATTTTCCATTTGTATAGTGAATATGTAAAGTATAGGCAATACGCACAAAACCATATAACTTGATGATCGCTACAAGCTTATTGACAAACTTCTGAAAATTTGCATGACACAGCATGAAAATTTTGATTACCACTAGACAGGCAACAAAAATGGTTATATTTCCATGGAGTGCTTCTTAACTCACGAAACAATATCGCATTATCACAGAATTCATACAAAAGATTCTCCACTGATGAAATTCGTACAAGGAGACGGGTCGGTTGAGCAGAACGTCGTGAAAAGATAAAGACTTGATTTCCACTTTTATTATTTGGAAGCATTTCAAGCGAAACGGATTACAAATTTTGGAACACGAAAAACGTACGAGTATGTAAACATCAAAATTCGAAAATTCCAGAAAAAGCACACATTAAATTAATAGAGCTAAAATGATAGATTACAAACATAAATTTTAAACATCAAAATTGCGATAAAAAACTTGGAAAACTGGTGAAAATCGACGTGCGGAAGATTCAAGATTGAATTTTCTTTTCTGAATCAAAAAATCGAGCACGAAGACTTCTCTTTGTACGGATTTTCGTTCTGATTGACGAAACCGGTGACTAACATATCGTGGGTTTGATGATCTTCCACGTACCTGAAATTCATTTTAAAAAATTGGTACAGCGGGTTTGAAATAAATCGTACCTAGAACAGAAAAATGTAAAGTAGTTTGATGTGCTGAACTTTATTGTAACATTCATTTCCTCTGAAAATACAAATTCGCATAACCCCCAAGTCTTTGGGGAATTAAGCGATTTTTAGAGAGAGTTATCGATTGTCCAAAATTCCGGGGCGGAGGACCCTGAGGAGAAAAATCAATTTTTTCGCAAAATAATTGCGAATTTCAGTCTAAAAACCCGTGAAAAATATCTACCGTAAAATTGGCACTTCTGACCTGACTTTCTTTTTTTCTGACTTGACGAAAAAAAACCAAAGGTCCCTCTCTACCTTTGCCTTTTTTTAACACTTCAAACATTTGGGGGGCATGGTCCCAACCCACCCCCCTTGCCTACAGGCCTGGGTCCCTGTGACCATGGCTAATCCATACGTGCAATTGGGGGTAGTGCTAGAGCACCCCGCCAGAAATCTTCGGCCATATGGCGACCCCCCCAAAGATTTTCCAATCCTAAAATCGATTTTTTTCCTTCTGAAACGCCTCTCCCCAGAATTTTGGGGAAACAGTTACCCCCGTCCTAAAAAGTCGCCTGACGTCCCCTCAGTTACAAGTAATGTTTCGACACTTTTCGAGTTTTTCAGGCAAAAAAATCAAAATCTTTCTTTCGCAAAGATCCTCCTCGGAGGTCCTAGGCGTAGAGAGCGCCAAGCGACTTTTGTATGAGCGGGATAATCGATTGTCCAAAATTTAAGGGTTAAAATCATTGAAGGGTTTAAATTCGATTTTTTTTAACCAAAACGTTCGAGAAACAGATCTAAACAAGTAACTTAAGCCCATACATGTAACGGAGCCTTGAGGTTTGGGGGAGGAGCCGAGCGATTTTTTTGGGGCCGAGGGTTCGATTTTTTTCACCAAGGAAGTCCGAAAAATAGTTCAAGAAAATGATAATTTTTGTCTAAAAAACCGTAAAAAATGTATTTTTGGCGCGCAGCACCAAAAAAATTGACTTTTCAAACCATTTTTTGTTGAAGAATTGACATTTGTCAGTATTTTTCCGACCGAAAGCATGGGGTCCATATGACTACCATATGGCTAGGATTGGAAAATCTTGAGGGAGACGTTGCCCAATGGCTAGCCATAATCGCCGACGATTTCTGGGGGGGGATGTCCTATAGCACACCCACTACATTAATGTTCACGTCTAAAAAACATAAAAATGTGTGTTTATCGAAAAATCAACATTTTGGACGGATTTTTTTCAAATCCACAAATGGGTATTTTCTACCAAAAAATTATTTTTCAATAAATTTTGTCGACTAAAAAGATGAGATTCTATTTACGCCTATTCCGCGGGGTGATTTTCTTACGACATCGTCCAATTTTCCGATTTTTAAAGTTTATAAATTTCGAGTTTCTTGATTTTTTTTCAAATTCGAATTTAGAATTTTGAATTATATTTTAAAGTTCCCTGAAAAGCTTGATTCCTCACGGTTTTATGTTGAGAAATTGGGAAAAAACGACCTTACTTTTTGATTTCGTTGCTCGCGCGAGAAATAGGGATAGGCCGAACGTTCGCTTCGCGACGCAACTGCTCGACTTGCTTGCGCATCTGTTGGACTTGGCTCATATTGTCGAAAAACTAGAGATTCTTTCCAATAAAGCCTTGGGTAATTAAACTTGAAAAATTCGAAGAGCTTGTAAATTCGAATAAAACAATCGACTTATAATGAATAAATGAATAAATTCTAAAAAAAGATACATATATTTAATGCGGCATTTTTGAAGGGACATGTGACAGTTTTTAAGATGGAAGCATCAGAAAAAGTTCATTTTTCAAAATTATTTCACAAGGGCTACTTGCTACACGAATACATTCATAAAAAGACTCTGCGACGTTTTCTGTTGAAATGTCAAATCCGGTCTAATTCGGCAAATTATTCGAAATTTCAGGCACCAGTCATACGAATTTCAGCATTAGAAATAACCTTATTTTGAGTTGACACGAAAAAAGGAGAAAATCTTGTTATATTACAAAAGAAAATTCGACTCGGTCGAATCTTTCTACATAGCTGAATTAAAGTTGCATATTTTTGAGCTCGATTAGACAGTAAAACGCTTTTGATGGGTCTAATTGAAGTCAGTTTGACACTTTAATAATTAGTTTATGAGGTGTATGTCGATTTGTACATTAATAATTCAGACAAATTTTGAAATTGGACCTGAGAAATGGAAATTTTAATGATTTTTTATTATGTATATGTTATCTGCAAGTTTTCTATTCAGAAATACATTTCAGGAAAACAAATCAATATTTTTCACAACGACCGAAAGATTACAGATATGCTTTGCCGCCCGCTCCACAGTTTTTTTTCGCGGAGACCCTTTGGCCATTTGGCGAAAGAGGTCAATTTTTTGAAATGCCGTGTCGTTTTTTCGCTTAAAAATGCGACCATATGCTTTATTTATGCATTTTTGAGCTTTTCAGAACATATTAGTGCTACTGAAGTCAGTAATTTACCGTATGAAAAAACAAAATTTTTTGATGAACTTGACCACAGGGCTTTTTTCTGCAAAGGCCAAGTTTCAATGTGTAACTTGGGGAAAAATTTTGGTTGCACAGATAAATTTTTGCTTGTTCGCTCTAAAATCAATAAATTAGCTTAATTTTGCCGGAAAAACCACCAAAACCTAGTTTTCTTTTATTTCATTCGATTTACGTCGGTATTAGGCTATCAAAACCAATGAGTTTTGGAAAGAAAATGAAAAGATTGGTATGAGTAACCACTGTTTTTCCACATGTGCACTATAATGTGGAAAAAATTTTTGAGGTCTTTCCACAAATATGAAAGAAAAATTTGGGGTTTTCATATTGAAAAGATGAACTTTGGTGCATTTCAGGAGGCCCAAATCTCAAAATTTTCCGGCGTTTTTATATTTAATGAAGATCCGCATTTTTTCCTTCATAGATTTTTTTGAGAGAGATCAACACGTCAACTTTCTGAAATTTTTGAAGCGTTTGTTCCTTTCTTAACATAAATTTAATTCAAAAGCTCCATGGAAGTATTTTTGGGAAATTTCTACGCTTCTGACTCGTAGCTTTTCGGCCAAATTTATAAAAGGTTACGAACAAATTAATGGTTTTAAATCTAGAAATTACGATTTATGAACACGAAATAATTTTTGAGATATATGTTCAGAATGCTTTAAAAACTTCAAAAAACTTAAATAAAGTGTTTAGGAGCATTTTAAAGCAAAAAACGAGGATTTTGAGACGAGAAAAAAATTTTCCCACATGTGGAAAAAAATTGACCTCTTTCCACATTTGTCGAAAATGTTCGTGGAAAAAAACAGTGTGAGTAACTTGTTCGCCGCCTAGCGCCGAAAATTTCTCTGGGATTTTGATACGCTGGAAAATGAACTTTTTCAACCTTTATTTCCCGGGCAGAAGGTTCAAATTTTCAGCGAATTCAATGAAATTTTAGTCGGGCAGACTACAATTCAAAAACTAGGAAAGCAATCAAGAATTTTAATTCTTCAACCAGCAAGCCCGGAAAATAACTGAAAAAATCTTGCTTTTCGTCAAATTCTCAAAAAAACGACATAGGATCAAACATTTGTCCATAACATCTTGATAATTAAAAGCTATACGCATTAGCTAGAATGACATTTTTTAACCGCGCATAGATTATATGGAATAAAATATTATTATTATTATATAAAAAAATTATTAAATTAAAATCCGACGTAGCGCCGAAAAATTCCCACAATTTTCAACTTTATAACGCGTTGAATGCATCTACAAACAGAAAACCATCGAAAAATTTTTCCTCAAATTGGTGCCTAAGCACCGTTTTCTCTCCTCAAATGGGGTCTTTTGAGGAAAAAAATTTCGAAATGAGGAAAAAAATTTTGAGTATAGTTCTCATTGTGGAAAAAAATTTGGGGAACTCTAAACCGAAAAGATGCGTTTTGGTGGACCTTAAAAGGTCGAAATCTCAAAATTTTCCGGCGCTTCGCGCCGGTCATGGGTATAATGATAACTATATTCTATCAGGCGCGGCCATTAGCATATCTACTTCGACTTACTAATTAATGCTCAACAGTTTCTATCAATTAAGTTAGCTCGTTTCATTTTTTAATCGTTTACAGTCAATTATGTCACCGAAAATAGAGATTTTTCATCAATTCTCTCAATTTTTTCTCTCGATGATTGGAATTTTTTAAACGTTTGCAATCTGAATTTTTGCGTTTATTGAAGGTGGAAATTGACGACATCATTCTAGACTGCGATTTTAAAACTTTTCTTCACGAATTGTATCTGTTGGAGAGATTTATTTTTCAGCGTTTTAGAATATAACAACCCGAAAATTTTTTTGGTGCTTCGCGCCGGACAGCGTTTTTTTGTGCACGGACATTTGTGCCAATTGGTACAAGAGGCCAAAAAATGTGTGCCAATGGCACAATAAAATTTTTTCTAGTAGAAAAATACTGAAAACTACGGAAAATTTTAGGCCAAAAGCTTGATAAAAAGTTAGCGTTTAACGCATTAATTCATTGTAAGAATCGTGCCCAACCTATTTTTCAGCTAACCATGTCACTGAGATATGAAAATACTGTGCAAGAAAACAGTTGACGACAAAAGAAATACAATGCTGAGAGAATTTAAATAACTCTAGACTGAATTGTTTAGGAAGTTCAAATTGATTCAATTTTCAACTACAATCCAACAACAATGTGAAGACTAGAGAAAATTAAGTCGAAAATTTTGTAAATTTTCGGTCAAAACATTGTACCATTACCAACGATATCAATTTTTTATTTGAATCAATCAAACACAAAAAGTAAGATATTTAGTTTTGAATCCGAATCTGACCGAATGAACGGAGAATATTCAGAATTTTTTTCCATCCATCAGTCATTGACAGCCTATAAAGAATGCTGCAACAATATACTAATACACTGTTCGAAAAGAAATCGTTCGCGTTCGGGTCAAATATACGAATAGGAAGTATGACATTCGTTGACTCGGCGCGAAGCGCCGAAAAATTTTTGCATTTTCGGCCACTAAAACGTCTGAAATTTAATGTTTGACCAGCCAAAAATTTTGTGCCAATTGGCACAAATGCCCAAAACTTTTTGTGCCATTCCAATTTTTTTTGTGCCAAAAACCATGTTTTGGCACAAAAAAACACTGGCCGGAATGGAGAGCAAATTAAATTACACTACATCAGTCTGATTTTCATTTATTTCCCAACGTTATGAAGGTTCCTTTTCCAGCTTTTTAGAAAGTGAAAATAGAACTAAATAGGACTAAATAAAATAAGATGATTCTAATCGGAATCACAGAAATGTTGATAGCGGAAAAATTCCTGAGAACACTATCGTTAACTTGCTTTATCCGCTCACCGTTTTTTTTCCTCGAAGATTTTTTCCACATGAGAACCGGACCCAAAATTTTTTTCCTCATTTTCCAAAAATTTTCCTCATTTTTAAAAACGCTTATAATGTGGCTACGGATGCTTTTTTATGCATTTTAGGAGCATACCCATGCATTTTGTTGTATTTGGAGTCAGAAACCTGCAAAAATGAGAAAAAAGTTGAGAAAATTCTAGTTATATTAGCCAAAATGAGCTCATGAAGAATATATTGGTGTTCTACAGGAGAGGGTGAAGCATGTTAACAAATAACGATAGAGTTCTCTCTCAGGAATTTATCCGCTATTAACATTTCTATGGCTCTCATTAAAATCATCTAATTTTATTTAGTTCTTGGTCCGGCGCGGAGCGCCGGAAAAATTTTCAAATTTTCACTTTGTACAACGCTGGAAATTGAACCTTCACAACGTTGGGAAATGAATTAAAATCCGACTCATGAAGTATAATTTGTTTCCCATTCCGGCGCGAAGCGCCGGGAAAATTTTTCAGTTTTTATATTCTAAAACGCTGGAAAATAAATCTCTCCAACAGATATTCATAAACAGAAGTTCTAAAATTGCAGTCTAGAATGATGTCTTCAATTTCTATCTTCAATAAACGCAAAAGTTCAGGTTGCAGACGTTTAAAAAATTCCAAACATCGAGAGAAAAAATTGAGAAAATTGATGAAAAATCTCAATATTGGGCGACATAATCGACTGATAACGATTAGAAAATGAAACGAGCTAACTCGCTTGATAGAAACTGTTGAGCATTAATTAGTAAGTCCAAGTAGATATGCTAATGGCCGCGCCTGATAGAAAATAATCAAAATTGTAGCGCCGGAAAATTTTGAGATTTTGACCCTTTTAAGTCCACCAAAACGCATCTTTTCGGTTTGGAATTCCCCCAAATTTTTTCCACAATGAGAACCATACCCAAAATTTTTTTCCTCATTTCGAAATTTTTTTCCTCAAAAGACCCCATTTGAGGAAAAAAACGGTGTATCCGCCCCTATAGAACACCAATATATTCTTCATGAGCTCATTTTGACTAACATAACCAGAATTTTTTCACTTTTTTCCTCATTTTTGCAGGTTTCTGACTACAAATACAACAAAATGCTTGGGTATGCTCCTAAAATTCATAAAAAAGCATCCGTAGCCACTAAGCGTTTTTAAAAATGTGGAAAATTTTTGGAAAAAGAGGAAAAAAATTTTGGGTCAGGTTCTCATTTGGAAAAAATCTTCGAGAAAAAAAACGGTGTGTCTAAGTACAAAAAATTTGCCTCAATTTCAAAAAGAGTTCCTCAAAAATGGTCGATTGAGGAATAAACTGTTGGTGAAAACATCGATTTGAGGAATCGATTCATTCAAATACAGTAAATCCGCATGTACAACAAAACGGCATTACTTGCGTTCAAACTTTGCTTTTCTTTTTCTCAGTGATCGAAATGATGGATGAATTGCTATCCACGTTTGAATTTTCATTCTGTTTAAATCATTCAGCCATTCCTTGAGGTGATGAAAATTGATCGATTTTTCAAGAACGCTCAAGGCTCTTAACTGAATGAAATGTCCTGTCACGTGCCGCTCAATTCTCCAACGTCACGTGATTCCGATCATGCCGACATTTCGTTATTTTTCATGTTTCGTTTATTACTCGATCATGCTTTTGTTTATTTCATTTTTACACATGCATTTTGTGTTCGTTTTTATTTTTATGCATTTCTATGTTTCGTTTTGTTGTATTTTTATTCCTTTACAAACGCGGGCTACAGTAGGCCCTTTAGCTAAAAACTTCCGCCAGTCGTGCTCCACGAGCACATGGCTATTTTGGGTGCGCTCACGCACCTCTTATCATCAAAATTAGCGTCGTTTTTGTTACGCAAAAACGACTAGCTAAGAAGTTTAGCTAAAGACGTTCATATGCTTAGCATAGGCACTGCAGTCGGCCTCAGTGCTAAACGCATGTGAATGAAAAAAATGTCTATGTGCTCATAGGCATCTTCTGCATCGCGTCTAGCTGCAGAAGTTAGCTTGAGCGCGGAGAAACTCCGCCCAAGCTGCAGCTGTAGCCAAACATGTTCTTAAAAGGACATGTTTCTTTAGTTTTTCGCTCATTCTTGGGTTCACCAAGCTTTCGTCCGGTTGTAACTCCGCGTCCGCTGCCCTTCATCAAATTTGCATATTTTATTATACACCTGTGCGTCCGCCGCCTTATTACTAATAAATTTGCATAAATTTACCCGTGTTCACTGCGTCCGCCGCTTACCGCCTACAGTACCCCGCTGCCCATCAGTGCCAGGTGTCCGACCGCCCCCAGTTCGTGAATTAACGTCAGAGTTTCGCCTCCCGCTCGCTCCCGCTCGCCGCCGCTCGCCGCCGCTCGCCGCTAGGACGTTTTGAGGATCGCATCCCCGCTCCCAGTGCCAGAAGACCGAAAGCATCCAGGGACTTGCCGCCTGTTGCGTCGAATCACTTGAGAAACAGGACTAGGTGAGTCTTCTCAGGGGATTATTGTTATTTGTGGGGTATTTGTTGGGAAATCCTTCCTAAGTCGGTTTCCCAAGTCCACAGATAAGTAGGGCTTCCACCTCTCAGGTTCGGGCCAAAACGGGGCTGTCTGGTTCATAATCGGGTCCCACAAATTAGGTCACTTTACGGGTGGCCCTGTCCCCACTCTCACTGAGTAGGACTCGGGGATTGTCGCACCTAGCCTGGCGGCGTTGTCCATTACCCTACAGCAAGACCCCAAGGGCAACACAAGAGAACCAACTATAGACCTCTCTATAGCCACCATTTGCCAGGTTAGGCCCCCAACGCCATTTAGGGAAGCCTGGGGAAAATGCCAGTATCCATCAGGAGTCACAGCCTATTACTCACTGTAATAGGATCAATCTGATATGGTTCACCATCAATGTGACGTCTAAAACACGGTATTACCTGATGAGATACCCAAACCTCCCCAGCTCTCCCAAATCCACATGTCATACACGTGACATGTAAGGCGCAACATGTGACATGGCGAGGCTGGAAAATCGACCTTAAGTCTGGCACTCGCCCTTAAGTGTACTTACTTCACCCTTGGGTCGGAACTACCCCCCAGGTCGGGTCAATTCCCATTTTAAGTCGGACAAGCCCCCTTAAAATCGGGTACTAACCATCCAATAAGCCGGCACCCCCCAAATCCGGGTTTACTGCCTAATGGGTCGGGAATGTCCCTTATTTCGGATTACCGCTACTGTAGGTCGGCTACCTCCCCTCAAGTCGCGAGTTATTACTGTAGGTCGGGAATTTATCCCTTAACATCAAATTTAATTACTGTAAGACGGGATTTGCCCTTACGAATGATCTAAATGTGATCTATATGTGTAAATAATTATCTCATGCGTGTGTATAACCCCCTATGAGTAATAAATTCCCCCCTGAGTCGAGTTATTTATCCTCAGAGTCGAGTTATTTGTCCCAGAGTTGAGTTATATATCGAGTATTCTGTATTCCTCCTCTGATTCATTCTGTACATTCTGCATACCTAATCTGTGTTGTAAACTATCTTATCTGTTTCGTTTCCCTTATCCCCCCCCTTTTTCTCTAATCCTGGGTGGTATACTGTAGCCCTCCGGGTGGGTGCCATTACAGTACGCCTGTGCCCATTCCCGTACTGTAACTACAGTATACCCATACGCGGGTACTGGTATCACAGCTGTAGGGGTTTATGGCCTCTTCTGACTGTTGGTGGTCTGTGACCCCCTGATACGGTACACCCTCCACGTATGATCCTGGACGTCATACGTGGCTGCGATCTGTTAATTGTGTACAGTACTTTTGTATGTCAGCGGAAACTGTCGGAATTGCTCACTTTTCCGGCCCCAAAATTTTCCATCTACTGTTTACACACTTAACACACGTATGTCCAAATCTTGTATTCCCCGTCTTTGGTTATTTTTCCCTCCATTTCTTTTCTCGGTCGTCTGAGCCGTGTTAAAAAAAAAAAAAAAAAAAAAAAAAAAATTTTTCGTCTTTTCGAATGCCACCGCTACAGTATGACACCCTCGCGTCAGTTTCTCTCTTTCATTTCTACTTACAGTAAGGACTGCTCTCCTCTATTCTCAAGTTGTTGCATCTAGAACATAGACTTTACGGGTCATGTTCTTTGACGTCAGCAACGACAACGTTACGGGTTGTTGTTGTTGTGTGGTTCAGCCTCACGGATGCAACCACTGACGTCTGCAACAGCCGCTTCACTTGCTGTTGCTTTAAGGGGTGGGTAGCCCTCCGGGTCCTACTCCTGACGTCAGCAACCGACATTACGTGTGGTTGTTTAAGTCAACACTCCTGCAGTAATGACTTCTGACGTCTGCAACAGCTGAAGCTAACGTTGTTGTAACAGGTTCGGCTGGTTCTCTGCACCCCATCTGTGACGTCAGCAATGGTGACGCACCGTGTCACTATTCGGAGATGTGCAGGTCTTACGGGTACCACATCTGACGTCTGCAACAACTGCATCTCATGTCATTGACTTAAGGTATCAGACCCTCGGTTCCACCTTTTGACGTCAGCAACGGCACCATCACGTGATGCTGTATACTGATAGCTGGCTTCAGGGCCCTATCGCTGACGTCAGCAATGACAATGTATCATGTTCCCGCAGCAGGAATTGAGATTACATGATCCTATTCCTGACGTCTGCAACAGTAACATCACGTGCTACTGCAGGGGGTTCTGTTGGCCTTAGGCACTCACCCCTGGCGTCTGCAACTGTGACATGATACTTGAATACTCTTATCCCAGGCACCTGCAGTCAGCACCAAGGTCATGTGTTGGTTCATACCCCCACCTTTTGACGTCAGCACCAGGTTACTGTCGGCCCTATGAGTATTCCACTTGAGTTGTAGGTGGTCGCTGGCGCTTGGTCCTATCACCTACCTCTCTTGTCCTAGGGTTGTGTGTGTCTGGGGGCTGATGCCTGGGAAACATCAGTCCACATATATACACCACCTGAGATGCTCACTAGCCTGCGTACTGATCAGGTTGTCCGCCCGGGTAGCGGCACTGTTGATCAGCATGTGGCTGTTTTCAAGCTTTAACTGCAGGTTTGAACGAGTTACACTCGGCCTCAGCTGGGTTGGTTGTTTGACTCGTGCAAACGGTAGGCATTTGCAGTCAGTACTGCCTGTGTCTGACGCCTGCAAGGGTTTAACAATCTTCTTGTAAATTCCTTATCTAAATTCACTCATTCTCTTTCATCTCATCGAGCTGTCATACATAGATCTTCTTTAGTGTCCCCGCCGTAGTGGTTCCCAAGGGACCGCGGCACAGCCTCCGGTTGGGCCTAGAGTGTATAGGACCCCCTGTCATATTTCATTCACTCGAATGCCTTCGTTAACTGGCTTAACGATGCCCGCGCTAGAGTCGCCACTGACCCAGAGTCCGCCTCCGTGGTCCACCCCTGTTAGTCATGTAATGTAATCGGCACCGTTGAGTCCGCCTCAGCGAAGGTATTGAGTACGCCTCGATACATAACTGCATCCGCCTCAGTTATTTTACACTCATATTCAACCAGGGGCACCTTGTACCCGTGATCCCTTAGATGTTTTCGGGTGCGCCCTCAAAACATCCAGAGTAATTCATTTTAACTGACTGAGTGTGTCAGAATAGCACCCTTGGTACCCGTGCTCCTTCTCTCTTCTACTGTGTGACCTGCGAACCTCACTTCATCTCAGTGATCGGCAAACCCGGCCACCAGCTGTATATAATACTCCTGGAGAGTGTCCGTTCTGTTCGGAATGCGGGCTCCCGTTTCGGACACGGCTGTAAGTTACCTGCGAATGCCGTCCAACACGGAACCTCCTGTATAGTCCATCTCACTATGCAGAGATCGCAATCGCTCCTGGCGAGTGAGGCCCGTTGCGTAACTGCGCGACCCCTTTGCGTAACTGGGTTTGTAAATTAGTTTTGACCCCTATTTATTGCTCCCTCTTAAGTTCACCTTCAGTTGTCCCCATCCTTTTCACTTTATGCCACTTTATGCGCTACTCCTGGTGAGTAGGATCTTGCCGGCTACGAGTCCGCCTCGCCCCAAGGTTTGTAAACTAGTACAGCGGTCGAACCTCCAGGAAAAATCCCTCCTGAGCGGGTTTATCCGTCATCTTATTTCTCGGCAGGAAAAACCGCCTCTTCTCTCCTTTCTACCTGATCTTCTGTCCTCTTCAGCTATTCTAATTGCTGGGTCCAGGCCCCAACTCTACATTTTTGGTCGGGATTGATTCCCCATATCTCAGGCCATGCCTCTGTCCATCATGGGCGACCAGATAAATTCCCTTCTGCGTCACCCTGATGTACTCTGATCTTACATCTTATAATCCTATTCCATTCTAGCTCCCTTTTCGTGGTCGCTAGTCTTAAGCTAAATCAAGTTTACGTCACAAACGCCGTCGCGCACGCGTTTTCCGAATTCACGCGCTCTTTCGCCGCGAATTCAAAAGTAGTACTCACTTTCATTTTACACAATAGAGACACCCCGTCGTTCCTGCCGTCTCAGTACCCAGCCTGTACAGACCAGTGAGCCGCTCTCTATTCAATTTGACTTAATTGCTTCACGGGCAAGGACGTCTGTTCTAACCACCTTACGGGAAAACGAACCCTCGGACATGAAGTCGGAAGCTGATCTCCCTTCACAGATCGAGAACAAGGTCCAAGCAGCATTTGAGAATGCTCTTGGACCTCTCAACCAAAAGTTAGAGGCCATGAATGGTCGGAGGCACCCTCCCGTGTCCAGCTTTATGGCCCCTCCAACCTTCTCCGGTGCTTTTGGTGAGTCTATCACTGATTTTATGTCGCATCTTAGTTGTTTCTTTACACTCCAGGGTGTAAGCGAAATGGATCATGCGTATAAAATCGCCTTTCTGGAGTCATGCCTTACGGGTCCTGCTCTTGCCTCCTACCGGGACTTTAGCAGCAGCACTCCAATACCTACCTGCTACGAAGAGTTTACGGCTTTTCTATGGAGAGATTTTCCGGTAGGGCGCGACTCTGATCTGCATCAGCAGCTGATCCAAGATCACCTGCAGAAGCCGACAGAGTCCGCGATAGTCTACCTTGAGCACTTCAAGAGACTATCCAGGGTAGCGTATCCAGATCTCGCGACGGATGTCAGAGATTCTATCATCAAACCTATCTTTCTGCGAGGATTGAAACCGGTCCTCCGAGATAGTATCAAGTTTAGGGAGTTTACGACTCTTGAAGAGACACTCAGGGCAGCCTGTTACGCAGAATCCCAAATCTTTCGGGACGAGATTCGGTACACCGCACCATCTAACGCCGTTTTCTCTTCAGAACCTAAACACGCCGGATATAATCCCGAAATGCCTAACAGAAGCGCTAACGGTCTTCAGAGCAACGCTCAAACGTCGTCATCCTCCGCCGATGAGGTTCGCAGCTTGAAACAGGAAATGGCCAGGCTAATGGCCCACGTAGCGAAGCTCACGGCCCAGCAATGTGCACCAGCGCCAATCCAACAGACGCCGCCTCCACAGCCGTCGACACCAAATCAGTCCGCCGGGCGACGCTCGTCTGGAGCACACCTTCAAACGTGCTCCTTCCACGGACTGTGTACACATAGCGACGCCGACTGCCGGGCCCAGCGTCCCACCGGTGCCGCTCCCGGTAACAACGCCGCTAACGGTGGCCGCTGTTATTTTTGCCGTACACGTGCCCACCCCACGGACCGATGTGATAGGCCATGCCCTCATTGTCGTCAAGTGCGAGTGCACCGATCCACTGTTTGTCCGCAGCGCAATCCGGCAAACTCGGGTGAGAATGTCTACCAAGATACTGGTTATTCTTCCCAGGGGACAAATGTGTATCATCAGAGAAATGGTTATCACCCTCCTAATGGGATGGGAAACCAATATCGGCAGCCCATACGCCGCAACAACGCCGTGGGGGCTACTGATGGCCCTCCTCATCCAGATCCTCTTGACCTGGATGATGAGGCACTTGCTGAACACCTGACAGATTCTTCACAACAGTGTTATCCTGTCTGCGTAATCAGTATTGGATTTTCAGTGGTCCAAGCAGCCCAGGTACCCGTACCGATCAACGTATCGGACATACCGCTGCCACCACCACCACCAAAGTATGCGATGCCGGTCACTCTGGACCCCTCGACGACACCGCAGTTTGTTGGCCACGCTAACATCCTCGCATCGTATTGCATTCCTAAAATTAAGACTGCCGAGCCAGCTCCAGCCGCGAACACGACGTCTTCGGCGTCACCGGCCCGCATCGTCCCTCCAGGACCACCGCCTTCGATCCCCACGGATTCGGCTACGGAAGTCCTCGACCAGGTCGAGCCCATGAATTTGTCAGGTATACTACCTTCTTCTTCAGGTGATCCTAGAGTAGGAACCAGAAATCTATCTCAGTCCACGACTCTATCGATTGCTTGTTCACAGCGCCATCGCCCGTCCAAGACGCGATGTTGGCCATCTGGTCAGTTGACCTGGCCAAGAAATACCCGCATTTGCCGTGGACTCTGCTCAACGAGCCATCGCATGTCGAAGCGCTCACGGCCGCCGACGTGGTGCTTGCGGCACCTGTTTCAATGCGACTCTTATGACCCGACGTCCCCGACGGGCACTCGAGTTCATCGCCAATGGGACTATCACAATCTCGCCCGTCGAGAAGTTCTTATTGGACGGGGAGCCATCCTCGCCTTCGGTCGATGCTGTCTGCCGCGCAGTCGAACAGGCCAGTCAGATCCTCCTGCCTGCTGTCACCGCTACATCACCGACAGCAGCGCCACCTGTTGCCCCGACATCGCCAACAAAAATGGACATTACTGCTTCCTCGCCCCCGGCCAAGGAACCCACGAATGATCCTACACCGCCGGCAACAGCCCAAAATACATCGTCGGCAACAGCCCAAGTCAAATCGCCGGCCCCAGCCCAAGAGACATCTCGGACCGCTGTGACCAAGTCGCCCGTCGTCGAACACATGGCCGTCGACGAGACCTTACGTCCGGTTAACGAAGATGTCAGCATCGTTGAGGAATCCCCGTTCCCAACGGCAGTCGCCCCACGGTCGCCAAAAATTGGTATCCTCCGGGAAATCCACCCGTGCGGTGGATTGGTCCTCGATTGGCCAGGAACCAATCTCGTCCGACAGCGACGAAGAAGAAATCTGACACTGCCCCTCAGGCCAGATTTGCGAAAATGAGTGAACACTTACAAATTACGTTTGTACAGTTGTTTTTGACAATAAAATTGACCTTGGTAGCATCACTGTTTCTAGGGGTGAGTTTGTCAGCACCGGCGACTCAGTATCAATTTTGCGGTCTCTCAAGAAGCGGACATCCACTTGAGTTACCCCAGCGTGTAGAGTGTAAACCACCGCAATCTTCATGGAGCCCGCGGTACATGAATGTTACGGTGTATGTCCCTAGCTCAGACCCGATTACAGCTACAGCGTGGAAATGCACATTGCGCTCCCGCAGAGTCTGCACCAACACTGGTTTCTTCGGCTCTAGGGGCATCACTGCAGACGTCATCACCACTCAGCACTTAGCGCCTGCGGCATGCACGCTAGCACATCACACTAAGATGTTTGGTTCACAAAAACTTGTCGGCATTCGCCCTGGCTTTTATAGCACGAACCAAACATTGGAAGTGATGTACGAATGGTGCTGCAGCGACATCTGCAAGACAGTGACTAACCTCTTCATCGAGGAGGGACAAGTTGCTTCGTGGGACGGCACTACGGCCCTAAGCACCTTAGGCGATGTAGGTGGATGCAGTCCCACTGCAGGCCAGTGCACTACTCTCGACGTGGTCATTGTCTGGCCTGGACAAAACTTCACGGCGCGGTGTCATTATCACCCCAAGGGAAATTACACTGCGTCCATGTCAGGGAACCACGTCATCATCGATGATCTACAGGTTGCCCTTAAGATCCCGGGAAACTCCCGCGTCTTCCAACTGTGCCCAGAACTACGTTCCACCACAGTCCGGACGGATCAGGGTCTTCTCCTTCGCATCCACGGGAGATACAATTTGACCCAAAACTTGTTCAGAATGGCAACGGACACACGTCCCGATCCTGTCAATGCCAAACTGAACTATCTGGCTCAGCAGATCAAGGAGTCGGAAATTAACGGTTTCCAGTTCACGTGGCTTGAGCTTTGCTCTCACGCTCAACGCTATCTTGATCTGACTTGGCAGTTGCTTCGCTTCGACCCTACTTTGGGTGCCCGGGCATTCCTTCAGAGGAATGACCTGACGGCGGAATTCACAGGCGATGCGCTGACAATATGGCCGTGTCAGAAGGTCAACGCCACCTACGTTTACCACTCGTACCGGGTGGGGAACGTTTGCTACAAGTACTTACCTGTACAGGTCCGCGGCACCATCTACTTCCCCACCCCCCGGTGGTCCGGATCTCATTGAATCTAGCCCAATCGTGCCGTGTCATCACCACTTTGCAGGGATTTTCCGAAATCACTCGGGCTGGTTTACTGAGTCTGGCACGGTCCATGTGAGCCACATCCCACTGGAACTCTTCTGGAAGCAGCGTTTCAATATCACTCACTTTGAGGCACCGGCACTCTTCCATGACCAGTTGGCGATGACCCCTTCAAACTTTGCCTTCTTTAAACAGTACGTTTACAAGACTGAGCAAATTGAAGCCGTACTCAACCGGCTGGTAAACTTTACCGCTGGTCTATCCCTGCAACCAGACGCCATTTACCAGGCCTTTGCAGGGGTAGGAACCAACATCAAGGCCTCTCTGGAAGGTGTCGGTTTGGCAGCAAACCATGTTATTACGGGTCAACAACACACCCTCGCCCAGGGCTTGCATGCTGTCCTGAGCGGGCCGGTCCAGTTGATCCTTAACATCCTAATTACCCTGACAGTGCTGATCGGTGTCGGATACCTTGCCTATTTTGGTGTATCCTATTATCTCAGCTACCGTCTGCGGAGCAAACAGGTCAGGTTTGTTAGCCGTTTCTCCCCGTTGGGTCTTTATCGCAAAGTCCAACGCTGGATCGGTTTTCACTACGTGCAAAACGATGTGCCATCCCAGCTTGACCGAATCACACCGTGTTTTGTCGTGCTGCTGGACACCAAGGAAACTCCTGCTTTCCTTGACAGGGGTTGCCCCCGCACTATCATTAGCCAACGTCTTCATAAGGCCTTGGCTAAAGAAAGTCCGAAGGCGGTCATGGCGTTCCAGCAACATCACGACTTTAACCCATTGATGAGCATCAATGGTAAAGCCGTTCATACCATCCTTTCGGGACCATATGGGACTTTCGGGACCATACCACTTCAGGTAGTTAACCCAAGTACTCATTCCGTGGTTCTCTACCCGCACACGACCATCGGTCATGTGCAGATGCATAGTGAGCCCTCAGGGGAATCACCGGTCGACTCAGACACCATCCTCGATCGTCAGTGGGTCGAGGCCAATGCTGTAATCTCACCGGACATCTCCCCTCGGGACCGGGCAGCCTTACTCAATCTGCTGGTTGCATACACCGACCTTTATGCTCTTGATGAAAAGGACACAGGTTCCACTGATCTCGTCCAGCACCAAATCAGCACGGGCGATGCCCACCCAGTCCGCCGTTTCCCTTACCGGTCCTCACCTAAGGAAAAGGATCTCATCATGCAGGAGGTCAAGGCGCTCCAGGAGAAAGGTATTATTCGGCCGAGCACGTCTCCGTGGGCTACAAATACTGTCCTGGTGCGCAAGAAAAATGGTTCTCACCGTATGTGTGTTGACTTTCGTGGTCTTAACGAGGTCACGAAAAAGGATGTCTACCCTCTCCCATGGATAGATGACATTCTCGACACACTCAAGGGTATGAAATATTTCACTACCCTTGACCAAGCTAACGCTTATTGGTCAATCCCGATTGCCGAGGCGGATAAGGAAAAGACGGCCTTTAATACGCCTATTGGACTTTACGATTTCAATTATTTGCCTTTCGGTTTATGCAACGCGCCAGGGACATTTCAACGCCTTATGGACCTCCTCCTTACTGGAATCCAATGGCGCACGGTTCTGACTTATCTCGACGACATTTTGGTGTTCGGGAACTCTCACACCCAAATGCTTGAGCGCCTGGCAGATGTGTTCGCCCGTCTTCGCCGGGGTGGAATGAAGCTCAGACTGAGCAAGTGCAAATTCTCGCACTCAGAGGTAGAGTACCTAGGCTATCGCATCTCACAGAGCAGCCTAGAACCTGACCAAGCCAAGCTGGCCGCCGTCCAAAACCTACCCATTCCACAAAACGCCAAAGACATCAAGTCCTTCCTAGGCCTCGTGTCTTACTACAGGCGTTTCATCCCTGGTTGTGCCCGGCTCAGCGAGCCACTCACCAAGCTCTTACGGAAGGAAACTACTTTCCAGTGGTCAAAACCTCAGCAGGAGGCATTCGATGAACTCCGCCGCCTGCTGACCAACCCTCCTATCCTGCGCCATCCGGACTTTTCGAAATCCTTTATCCTTCAAACTGATGCGAGTATTTCAGGGATAGGAGCGGTTCTCAGCCAGTTAGACGAACATGGATACGACCATCCTGTCGCGTACGCCAGCCGAGGGTTAACAGCGGCCGAGAAAAACTATTCCATTACAGAACTGGAAACTCTCGCTGTTGTCCATTTCGTCAAGCACTTTCGACCATACCTCTTCCAGCACGAGGTGGTCATTCAGACTGACCATACCGCGGTCAAAGCAGTGTTGGAGAAGCCTAACCCCTCTGCTCGGATCGCTCGGTGGGGACTCGCGCTCGCCGAATTCAAACTGACAATTCAGCCGCGAAAAGGTCAGTCTAATGGTAATGCTGATGCATTATCACGCCTGCCAGATCCTAACTCCCTCACCGGTCAGAGTATTGATGATACTCCCCTCTACAGACCTGAGGGGCATGTTATGATGATCACCGATGGTGCGCAGCACCTGGCGAGATCAAGAACCTTGACCGATGGTGTGCAGCACCTGGCACGTTCAAGTAATTCAGCACCGATCACTGTTGGCGCGGAGCGCCCGGTACGATCAGAGTCTTATGCCGAGATATCGGTTGGTGCGCAGCACCCCGACCTTTTCGCTGCTCAGCTGGAGGATCCGGACTTAGCCGACATCATTTGCTCTCTTAAGCCTCTGGGCGACCAGAATGATGTGCGAGGCTACCATCTGTTGGATAACGTTCTTCAGAAATGGACAGGCGAGTCCAATAAGATCGTCATACCCAGATCCATGGTTACTACCATTATCCGGGCTCATCATGACGACATCTTAGCTGGACACTTTGGTGCTAAACGTACTGCGCGGCTCATTGCTCGCAGATACCACTGGCCTTCCCTCAGTCGGGACGTCAAGTCCTTCTGTCAGCGGTGTGATCTTTGCCAATGGAATAAGCCCACTCGACAGAAAACCACTGCGACCCTGAAACCTATCACCATCACGGGACCGTTTCATCGGGTAGGTGTCGACTGTATGGGACCAATGACCACTAGCGAAGCTGGCAACCGTTTCATCCTAGTCTTCATCGACTACTTTACGAAATGGGTCGAGGCTTTTGCTACACCGGACATCACTGCGCACACCATAGCCCGACTGTTTGTAACGCAAATTGTCTGCCGGCACGGGGCACCGCAGATCCTTCAGTCAGATTGTGGCACTGATTTCACATCAAAACTGATGACTGAGATCACTGCGATCTGCGCAACGAAGAAAATCCACTCTACCGCCTATCATCCGATGACCAAGGGCGAGGTGGAGAGAGCTAATCAAACGCTAGCCACACGGCTACGTATGTATGTCCACCAAGGACATACCGATTGGGATGAACACCTACCATATGCTGTGTTTGCCGTCAATATCAGCATGAATGAGTCAACAGGGTACTCGCCCTTTGAACTCATGTACGGTCGCACACCCATGCTCCCTGTTGATGCCGCGCTCTCATTCAACCCTCCGGCCCATATCATTAATGTTTCCTCATATGATATGGAGGTCAAACGTCATTTCACGAATGTGTTAACCTTAATCCAGAGTTGGATTGAGAAAGCACAGGAGGCCTACGCACGGTCATACGACCGGAAGGCACATGATGTCTCGTACAAAGTAGGGGATCAGGTGCTCAAACTGCGCACCTCCAGCAAACGTGGACTCACTCCTAAATTGCTGCCCATCTACGATGGGCCCTACCTTGTAACAAGTGTGACATATCCCAATGTCACACTTCGTCTCGAGATGGATCAGGAAGACACTGTACATGTCAACCAGCTTCAACTTTACGTGTCCCCTGAACAACCGAGTGAAGCAGAGGATACACCTCCCACTTCACAGGCAATGGATTCGGCCCCCTTGTTGTATCCTTCAATAAGCTGGGACTTTACACCGAATTTGATTGACCCACATCTTGATGCAGAGGTCCCCGACCCTTAATTCAAGATGCATTCTCTTCATTGTCCCCGCTTACGGACGAGGACGTCCTTTTTGGAAGGACCGCCGTGCCCCTCATGAAGTATCCACTCTTGTCCATGCTGGATCTTAGTGGATAGAAGAGAATGTTCAGCAACCAAAGCGTCACGCCTTAGGCGCATCCTCACGCGATAGCCTACACTTCACTGGGTGCATCCTCTGCGATAACCCGATAATCTGTACCTCACTGGGCGCATCCTCTGCGATAGCCTACATCCTGCCCTGAAAATTTTTCTTTTTCTGTGTTCTAGACTGTCGCGCAGGATATTCAATGTCTGCAACTTCAGGCATCAACAACCTCCAGTTACCATACCACCGAACGAATTACGATCAAAGAAGGTTCCATTCGCCGACAACCCAACAGACCTATTCGACCACTCCTGCCGTCACACCTTGGAATGACATACGACCACGGACACGCCGCACCAAACCTCACTACTAACCACTGCAAGGACGAGGACGCCCTTTTTCGAAGGACCGCCGTGTCACGTGCCGCTCAATTCTCCAACGTCACGTGATTCCGATCATGCCGACATTTCGTTATTTTTCATGTTTCGTTTATTACTCGATCATGCTTTTGTTTATTTCATTTTTACACATGCATTTTGTGTTCGTTTTTATTTTTATGCATTTCTATGTTTCGTTTTGTTGTATTTTTATTCCTTTACAAACGCGGGCTACAGTAGGCCCTTTAGCTAAAAACTTCCGCCAGTCGTGCTCCACGAGCACATGGCTATTTTGGGTGCGCTCACGCACCTCTTATCATCAAAATTAGCGTTGTTTTTGTTACGCAAAAACGACTAGCTAAGAAGTTTAGCTAAAGACGTTCATATGCTTAGCATAGGCACTGCAGTCCGCCTCAGTGCTAAACGCATGTGAATGAAAAAAATGTCTATGTGCTCATAGGCATCTTCTGCATCGCGTCTAGCTGCAGAAGTTAGCTTGAGCGCGGAGAAACTCCGCCCAAGCTGCAGCTGTAGCCAAACATGTTCTTAAAAGGACATGTTTCTTTAGTTTTTCGCTCATTCTTGGGTTCACCAAGCTTTCGTCCGGTTGTAACTCCGCGTCCGCCGCCCTTCATCAAATTTGCATATTTTATTATACACCTGTGCGTCCGCCGCCTTATTACTAATAAATTTGCATAAATTTACCCGTGTTCACTGCGTCCGCCGCTTACCGCCTACAGTACCCCGCTGCCCATCAGTGCCAGGTGTCCGACCGCCCCCGGTTTGTGAATTAACGTCAGAGTTTCGCCTCCTGCTCGCTCCCGCTCGCCGCCGCTCGCCGCCGCTCGCCGCTAGGACGTTTTGAGGATCACATCCCCGCTCCCAGTGCCAGAAGACCGAAAGCATCCAGGGACTTGCCGCCCGTTGCGTCGAATCACTTGAGAAACAGGACTAGGTGAGTCTTCTCAGGGGATTATTGTTATTTGTGGGGTATTTGTTGGGAAATCCTTCCTAAGTCGGTTTCCCAAGTCCACAGATAAGTAGGGCTTCCACCTCTCAGGTTCGGGCCAAAACGGGGCTGTCTGGTTCATAATCGGGTCCAACAAATTAGGTCACTTTACGGGTGGCCCTGTCCCCACTCTCACTGAGTAGGACTCGGGGATTGTCGCACCTAGCCTGGCCGCGTTGTCCATTACCCTACAGCAAGACCCCAAGGACAACACAAGAGAACCAACTATAGACCTCTCTATAGCCACCATTTGCCAGGTTAGGCCCCCAACGCCATTTAGGGAAGCCTGGGGAAAATGCCAGTATCCATCAGGAGTCACAGCCTATTACTCACTGTAATAGGATCAATCTGATATGGTTCACCATCAATGTGACGTCTAAAACACGGTATTACCTGATGAGATACCCAAACCTCCCCAGCTCTCCCAAATCCACATGTCATACACGTGACATGTAAGGCGCAACATGTGACAGTCCTCAGAAAAGGAAAACCCCAATGAAAAACATTCGACAATTGAAAAATGTGGATTAGTGTACGCCATAAACTTCAACTATGGTCTGTTATTCCTGGAATGTTTCCAAATAACAAGAGAAGTACTATTCAGATTTTTAAAATTTTTCGTCATATAGGGTTTAAAACCTGTAAGCAAACTCAACTGGCCTTTAACTATTTTTGGGTAAAAAATTTTTTAGTCCTAAATGTAAACGAATGCTGTGATGAGCTAATTGTTGACAATTATTTTTCCTTTACAAGCATTTTGTAAAAATCAGGCTGTAATTGATCAGGCTGCATCTGAATACTTCAGTTTCTGTCTGCGAGACTTGATACCAATCGGTACAAAATAAAGAAAAGGGCCACATGAAAATAATCGTTACCTTTGAACATGAATGTACTGTCATGTGCCAACGAATTTCGCCCAACATCAGGTAATATAACGTACCTGCTAAAGCAGTACTGTAAATATATAGCATACTGTATGTGATAAACATTTATTAAGTATTATTCATTTTCCTATTTTATCATCTCAAGGGTGTCTGGGATTCACATCCAAACATTCCTATAAAATTACATGAAGTACTTTATTTTGATCCGTTCACACCCCAGTAGCCCAATTAAGATGCCCCAATTAATTTGCACGAACTGCAGCTGGTCCCCTTGAACCTACACTAAACTACACATTCCACGGCTACCGTAATCCCCCGTAAAAATCGTAAACAACACCTGCACACAGTAAAATAAGTAAAAGCCCCGCCAGACAGTAGTCTCAAGTGTAACAGTAGTGACGGCCCCATCAAAACGTGTGTATACAGAGAAACTGATACAGGAAGCATGCACAGAAGCACAGAGGTGTGGCTAAGCCCACCGTAAAGAGCAAAGCGAAGCACGAAAAGCATACAGTACCAGGAAAGCATTAGAAAGGGGTGACTAAGTAAGCATAAAAAGCAAAGCCAGAAGCGACGATTGGCGGAAGATGATGGATAGAAGCTCGACCTCTTGTGACGCCCAGGGAGTGGCCAAAAACGTCGTATAAAAAGAGAAGCAAAGCGTGATTTAGTTAGTTTTTTGGATTATTGAATTCGTCATTTTTCAAACCGCTCTCGCCCCCGTTTTTATATTTGCAAGCGGCCATTTTTATGAAAGCATTTAAACCGAGGCCCGTTCGTTGTTTTAAATCGAGACGGCGTTTTTGTATTGTTTGTCGATGTCTCAAAGCAGCCGTCGATTAGTATGGTATCGCCCCATTGAATTGCCGTCTCCCCCGCGTCCTGTTTCATTGCCATAATGCCCATTTGGTTAAAGTAAAGTGCTTCACACAAAATCTGGTTGTTACAGTGATTCCCATCATGTTTTTCCATTATGTTTTTCGCCATGTTTTTGTTTTACAGTAACTTATGTTAATTTTGCTTTTTGTTTTTATATTTACATGCAATTTCTGTGTGTACTTTTTGCGTTTTGTTTCTGTTTCATTTTTGCACTTTTATTTCCATTTCGATATATTATTTTTCCATTGTGCACGTAGACTACAGTATGTAACCGGCTAGTCAGAATTTCCGTTGAAGATAATCTCTCCGAGCTCATCCCTATAGTTGGAGCACAACGTGCACCTCTTATCAGCAAAAACTAGCGACGTTTTGCAATGTGAAACGCCTAGTTGGAAATTCTCACTAGATGACGTTCATATGTTTAGCATGGAGAGTGAAACTCGCCCCGATGCTTAATGTAGAGAACTGGAAAATGTCTATGTGACCTTAGGCATCTCTTGCAGTGATTTCCACTGTAGAAGTTAGCTTGGGAGTGTCTTAGCTCCACCCAAGGCATACTGTAGATTTTAAGGGCTTGTTTCTTTAGGTTTGCACTCATTTCTGGGCCTAAACCATCTTCTGCATTTTTAGCTTACAACTCCACGTTCATCAATGTCCTTTATTATAAATTTACATATTTTGCTTGCATCCGCCGCCTTTCTTCAATAAATTTAAATATTCGCTGTTGGTGTCCCTTGCGTTCGTACATTACCGTATCCGGACCTAGGAGCTTACCCCGTCACCTGTTGATCGAGAACCCCCATTGCCTCCCTGAGGAACGTTTTGGTACCATCCATTGCAGACTCACAGTGTTGCCGACCCTCCAAATTTATTAATTTCGGATTACCGAACCCGCTACCCCCTTGACCCATGTTTGACCCTTGAACCCATCGCCCAGTGCCGAGTACTTTGAGAAGAGGATTTAGTGAGTCTTCTCAGGGGTCATTATTGTTGAGGGTATATTTCTGGGAATCCTCCTTAAGCCAGTTTTCCCTTGAGAGTACCCTCGGTTAGAAAAGCCCTTGGACCCTTAAGGTCTGGGCCAATTAGAAGATTTAGGTTGACAATCGAGTCCCCTACAGTAAGCCATTCCAGGAATGGCACAGTCCCTCATTCTCAGTGAATGAAGACTAGGGATTGCTACCCCTGACCTGGCCACGTTGTCCATTATTCTACAGCTGAACCCTAGGACAAGGCTGAGGTACACCATGGGTTTTCCTGTGGTAGTACCAGCTGGGTTAGGTTCCCGAAATGAATATATTAGCGAGCCACCCAATGGGGTCACAGCATGTCACTTACAGTGGCATGGCCGTATTCTCTACGGGATATGTTATGGGTTTTCCCATCAATGTGACTGATCACCAGTTCAGTTAATGTGACATGGCTCCTATTTCGTTTAATGTGACAGTACAAAGGCATGCAAAATTTTCAAGATGTATCAGTTTTTTTCCCAATTTTTCAAGATAATCACTTGATAAAATTGTTATGTCCTTCAGAAGAAAGTCGAACATTGAAAAAACTGTTATGTCTTAGAATTTTTGCTATGCATCTTGAAAATTTGTTCTACATACATTCATGTTGGAAGGGTTACGATTTTTTTTCCAAGTAGTAACAAATTTTTTCAAGTAAAAACGATTTATTTCAAGTGGCTTTTCTCGTTATTCCGTAAATGAGGATGCAAGGTTCCGCAATTTCAGATCATGCAGAAATGTATACATACGTTAATTTAAAGTTTTTTTATTTTTATTTTTAATTTTTTTTAAGATTGGCATATTTCGTCATTTTTTGGGTATACAAAAACATCGATTACTCTAACCAGAATGCATTAGGATATTTAGTTCGAAAATGTATCTTTGTGATTGCCCTACAATGAATCAGTTGGTACCATGCAGAAAGGGGATAATCCACTTTTTATTGTTTCTGAGAATATAGTGATTCACAGATGAAAATGTGATCAAGAATCAAAATTTCATATTTCATTTTTGAATTTTTATGCTTTTGTCACATTAAGTAGATTTGGAGCCATGTCACATTAGACGAAATTGTGGCCAATCACATTGATGGGAGAACCCATGCTATATTTATAGAAAAATACGGCCATGTCACTGTGAGTGATATGCTGTGACCCCCTTGGGCGGCTCGCTTGGGTTCTACTTCGGGAACCTGACCCGGCTAGTACTGGCTATAAAAAGGCCTATAGGGTACTATGGTGCTGTCCTGCGGTTCTGCTGTAGAGTAATGGACAATGCCACCAGGTCAGTGGTGCCAATCCCTGGTCCCATTCTCTGAGAACAAGGACAAGGTCACTCCTGGAATGACCTGATGTAGGGGAACCGGTTGTAAACCTAAATCCCCTTTTTAGCCCCAAACCAAGAGGTACAAGGGCTCCTCTAACTGAGGGGAATCTCAAGGGAAAACCGACTTAGGAAAGGTTTCCCCCAAAATACACCCTCAACAACAATAATCCCCTGAGAAGACTTACCTAGTCCTGTTCTCAAATACGATTCAGCGCGAGGGGGACGGGTCCCTGTTTATTCACAGGTATCAATCCGTGGGAACGGGAGGGGTAACAATCCAGCTAGTTCTGTGCAGTGGGGTTTAGCTTCAGAGGTCGATGGGCGACGCACAAACAGTCCAAGGATGGAACAGCAGGAGCAATTAGGCACTAAGGGGCGGCGGGTATATTCCTGAGTGAGAGTCGGGCATCGGATGCAGTGGACACAAAAACATATGCAAATTTATTGACGAAAAAGGTAAGGCAGCAGATGCAATACAATATAATAAAATATAAATTCGACGGGGATGGACACAGAGCTGAAGACCCAAGGAAAACTTGGGGAGCCCAAAAAGAACGACAAAACTAATGAAACAGGTCCTTTTAAGGACCTCATAGACCTACAGTATGCCCTGGGCGGAGCTAAACAATGCCCAAGCTAACTTCTGCAGCTGAAATTCGTGCAGAAGATGCCCATGGTCACATAGACATTTTCCCTTCAAATACGTTAACCATTGGTTTAAGTTTCACTCTCCATGCTAAACATATGAGCGTCTTTTAATGAGAACTTCCAAACTAGTCATTTTGCATTGCAAAACGTCACTAGTTTTTACTGATAAGAGGTGCACGTATGCTCCAAATATGTCCATGAGCTCTTTGAGCTTATCTGGCGGAAATTCTGATTAAAGGGTTACATATCGTAGTCTATGTGGGGAATGGAATACAACAAAAATGTAACAAAACGAAACACAAAATGCATGTAACACAAAATGAACAAAACAAAATGAAAGTAAGTAACTGTCAAACAAAAAGTGGCGAAAAACATAAAGTATCGAGATGATGTAAATCATATGACGTTGGGCAAAATTGATCGGCACGTGACACTTTGATTTTTATAATAAATATAAATAAATCTTTTCACATATGAAAGAATTGTGCAAGTAGACCTTGAAAATAGTGATTAACTCCAATTTTGTGAAAAATTGATTTGTCACCTTTCTGCATGGTACGGACGGTATAGAAGCCTTTTTTCAATTCGAATGTTTCCTATACAGTAAACAGAGCATTGAAAAAAAGTCAAAGTCCAATTTTTTGGTACATTTAGAATTTCTCGTTTATGTATGTCCTAAATCCAAAAAAACTCTTCATAATACTTGATTAGGTTTTCTGCATTCCATAAACTATCTGTGATTCGCAATATTCTTTTTCAATGGAGTTAGCGGGTTTTGTTTGAAGGATTCAACCTTATCCAATTTACATGCAAGGCATAACTGTTCTGATCGACTGACGTCTGAGAAAAATTTACTGTATTCTATAATTTCTTCCTATAAAGTTGCGTTTGAAAAAACACAAAAAATTTCGCTGGTTTTTGCTTGCTGTGTCGCAGAATTACCTTAAATAGCACATATTTGTTACTGTTTTTCTCGCATTCCCTGTGGTGGTGTGTAATCCGCAATGTTTCATTTTATGAGCTTTTATTGTCGTTTAGAAATTGAGGCTATAATGAGATTATGAGAACGCTGCTTTTATCCGCCAAACGCACGTGATTTAGATAGAAAAGCAGTTTTTGCGCCGCCCAGAACATTATTTTCGACTCAGAAAATTTGAAGTATGATTCCTTTCCCAAAATGTTTCTTTCACACTGAGAACCGTGTCAAAATTTTTCCCCAGGTCGTTTTTTCACTTAAAAATTCTCATAGAAGCAGAGACGCTCTATTTAAGTGTTTTTCAGCTTTTTAAAAAATTTGGATATATTTTTAGAGCCGTTTACATCAAAAAAATTGAAGAAAAAATTTAAATTATCGAGTTTTTTCAATCTTAAATTTACAAACATTCTGCAATCATATCATTCGTTCGAACAATATGCCCTGTTTTCGGTCTAAATTGAGTCATATTTTTAAAGCTCAATTCGCACGTGCTTTTGTCACGTCCATAAGATTTTCTGTATTAGTCGTATTTACTCTTGTATTTATTCGCATGTAATAAATTTCTTTCTTCTTTCAATGCTAGCTGGAAAATCAATTTTTTGAACATTCATTGCAGAAATCAGTTTCGAATCTTGTGTTTAAAAATCGTATAAGGTAAAGTGGGGTGACTTTGATCAGGGGCGACTTCGATCAGAGTATGGCATTTGATAACTATGTGAGATTAGCAGGTCATTTTTGCTGTGTAGACAACCTCACAGCTGATCAAAGTCGCCCCTGATCAAAGTCACCCCATATTTTACCTTAAGTTTCAGAAATTTAATCGTTTGAGAAATTTTAAAACTAGTAGTTCATTGGTAAAATCTCATAAATTTGGCCGAAAGCTATAGGAGAAAAGAGTAAAAATTTCCGAAAACGACTTCCAAGCATGGTTTTTTTGCACACAGCAACCAAATTTCGGGTTGTGCAACCAAATTTGTTGTGTCAAGTAGTTGCACAGTGCAACCTGGAGCCTGACGGTCGTTATGATTAGGTTACAGTGTCTCCTGATGTAAAAAATGTAAATTAAACTGTAAGTATAACGATTTTTCAAGCAGATGTGCAAGGATTTGGAACGTTTTACCTCTCAATATTAAAATGATTAAAAATTTCGCAAAATTTAAGATTAAAATAAAACAAGTGAACTTGAGCGATTTTTCGAAGGGGCGCAAATAAGGGCGATAGCCTATGCGTACCTGATTATGTCATTTTACTAACCCATTATTTATATTTCCAGTTATCATTTATTCTTTCCACTAATTTATTTGTTTTGTTTTTTTCATCGACATACTCGAATAAAATTATATTATTAGGGTTGTCCCAGGCCCCGGCAGCGGGGCAGCTGCCTTGATAGTATAACAAGCTCGATTTATAATAAAATTGAAGTTTAGACTGTGAGAAGTAAATATTTAGTAGTTAGTTTGACAGTAATACTTTTAGGAATCACTAAATTCATGTTCTATTTGGATAAAAGTTCAAAAGTTTTCATTATATCCCGAACTGCACTTCAACTTCAATTGATTTTTTCAGAAAACGTATTAGCTATTCATTATTACCATACCTGTAAGACCTCCGACCAGTTGGGGGGGGGGGGGGGGTAGGAAAAAGTCGAAATTTTTCCCAAAAAAGGCCAAAAAACATACACTTTTTTGAAAATTTTTTTAATTTTTTCCAAACTGAGGGGGGGGGTTGGGGGGAAATGACTTTGGGTACAGGGTTGGCCAAGTTGGGGGGGGGGGGTCCCCCCAACCCCCCCAAGTACAGGTATGATTATTACTGATTTGCCTAAACTTCAGCATGTACATGTCAAAACATATTTTCAAATACCTAAATAGTGTCCAAGAAGTTAGAGCTGAAGCGAATTCAGATTCGAGCCACAGTCATTCACTATGCAAAAGTGACAAAGAGAATGAGGATGTTGACAAAGTTGTTATTTGGGAAAATGGTGATTTTTGATTTTTCACCACAACTTTGTGATATCTCCAACTTTCTTCTCGAGCATTTTTCAAGTTTCTCCCTTTCAGTCAGGGTTTTTTTCCGTACCAGACGGAGTTTTTTGGGCTAATACGGATCCGTACTGTACAGATTTTTTAATGCACAGTGCAACCTAAATCCTGAAGATTCTTTTGATTACGTTATAGGATTTCCTGTCTGGAAAGTCATTTTCATGCATTTTAAAACAAAAAATTCTGAAAATTTTCCGGCGCTGTGCGCCGGATTCAAATGATTTATAATTTTGAATGTTAGTTCTGGTTCACGGTTGAAAAATGTCGTCCTATTTCGTGGATGATGTTCAATCTTGTATTGTTTAATCAAGTAAATCAAGATTTTTCTCGATCCTTTTGCAGTGTTCGAATAATATATATTTGAATATTTGTAAAATTTTCAACTAAAAGATTGAAAGTTGCTGCTGAATTTTTTGCAACCTTAATTCTCGTGGTTTCATTGATCTGAAAAGACTGTTTATTATTATGATTACCTATGCTGATAAACGGGGATTACGATCGATAGCACCATGCTAAAAAACCCTGCAGATGAATTGATACAAGTTCATGTATGCAATGCAGTTTCTTCGAGAAAAGAATGAGTTTCCTAATTTTTAGTAATGACAATTATCTTAAAATTTAAATTTTTTGTCTGCATCAGACCCTATCTAACCTATCAATCAATGCAGTATCATAGCTGACTTGAAATAAAAAGAAAAAGAATCACCTTAAAAATTTTTCGATGTGATACATGACGTATGGTACCACTAGTGACGTATATGTTAATATGTTATATGTCTGCCCCGGCCCCGGCTAAAATGTCTGCCCCGGGACAACCCTAAATATTATTGTTATTATTATAAAAAATTTTGAGAGTATACGTGTTGATCTTCCTTAAAAAGTGTGTCAAGGAATAAATGCGGATTTTAAATGAAGGTAGACATGCTAAAAGCCGTGCCTGAACTAAATTTTGACATTTGTACTTTATAAAATGCACCAAATGTATCTTTTCTATATCAAACTCCCACCCAAATTTTTTTCGCTTCTCCGATTCCCCCCCCCCCCCCAAAAGCACGATTTGGCGAACAAAGCATTGATCCGGGGTTTAAAAACGGTAATGATATTAAGAAATAAGAACCATACCCAAAAATGTGTTTCATCATTCGTAAGAATTTGGTCACAAAACTTGGATTATTTGGATTTTACTAGCGTCAAACATTACGATACTTTTTTCGTAAACTCAATTATTGCCCAAGATTTATGTGATTCTGATCAGACTTATAGGATGGTATAACTTCTTTTTCTCAATTTTCGTCTTTTTAAGAATGTCAAAAAACGATTTTTGGAACAGCGTACAGACGCTCATCGATAAAAATGTTCGTCGATCATTCGGCGAAGCGTTCAATTATTCGTGTCCGATCGGCGCCTTGAATTCGTCCAATAATATTAACGGTAACAACGGCGATAATCATCAACCGCGTACCGGCACCAACGGCAGAAAAATACCATTGGACGGCATATTCGACGCTTCGACCCCGAAACTCCTATCTATGCGATTGAGGGTACTATAGCAATAATACATGTAACGTGGCCCCGATGTCTGGATGGAGCAGGTCGGACGATTTTTTTGGGACCGGGCTCACTGATTCCCAAAATTTCAGGCGATGGATTTTTGAAGGAAAAAAATCGATTTTCTCACCAAGTCCGAAAAATGGTTCAGAAAATGGTTATTTCTGTCCCAAAAAGCCGTAAAAAATGTATTTTTGGCGCAAAGCGCCAAGGAAATCAACGTTTTTGATCAATTTTTGTTTAAAAATTGACATTTTTCATCAAAAGATTGATTTTTTCAGCGTTTTTCTGATCAAAAGTATGGGGATCCCAATGACTACCATATGGCTAGCCATAGGAGTGGAAAATTTTGGGCGGATCGCCCAATGGCTAGCCATGGCCGACTACTTTTGAAGGGGGCTCCTATAGCACTTCCCCCAATTAAATGTATGATTAGTAATTAATCATTACAGCCGGGCCTTTTCTCACCGGCTAGGTTGCAAAGTTGGGCAAAAGCTTCGGAAAAAATTTTGTATCATGGCTATTCATGGATTATACCCCCACCTCGTGAAATTTTTTCGGCATTTGCTTAAGCTTAGATCATAGGCAATCGATTGCATATGTGTATGGATGGAGAATGTGCAAAAATAAAAAAAAAGTTATGCGGTAGTTTATGATGCACAAGTACAAAAAACCTTACCAAATTCAGGAAATTCGTAGTTTTTTTTATAACAAAACGAGTTTAAAAATGGTTTTTACGCATTTTGCTTCTCAGAATCAACTTTTACGAATTAAGAGATTGAAAATAAAGAATTCTGTATACTCTATTCGATACAGAACTTGGAAAAAATTTCATTCCAAAACTTGTAAAACGTTGGAAAATGCATTTTGAAATATATTTTGGAGCTTATCGCTATCGTTCCAATTTTTTTGTGAGTAATCGGAGCATGAATGCATTTTGACGAGCATCGCAATAAAATTTAGTCGCTAGAAATTTTTAGATTTTTGACTCTTAGGGATGGAAGTGCAATCCGGATACGCAGATATTCGTCCTATTTTCTGGATTCGGATCCGATCACTGCAGTAGTCAGGATCTGCATACGATGAAATAAGTTTTCGAAATGGTGAGAACTTAATTCAATTGAGCGTGCATGGATTTTTTTAAAATTCTAAAGCAACGGTATTTATTAGTTTCTTTCTGGAAAAAAATACCTCTTGAATCTCGATTTGCTTTTGAGTTTAAAATGATGTAATTTTACTTTTCGAATGAAACAATAAATCCAAAATAGTCTGCGGACAGCGCACTGGTTTTATGTCGTGCATAACAATTTCCAAAATTTCGCCCCAGTTCCGGCCGATTTCACTTTTTCATTTGCGGTATTGCTAAATATTAGAAATGTATCGAGTAGTATATTGTGAAAATGTCGGGTCCAGGCCCGGGTCCAAAATTTTAAGAATATCATTTTCGGGTTCAGTTTCGGGTTCAAATATTTTAAGAATATCGGATACGGTTTTGTGTCATTGTCCAACAAAATGTTCGGGTAATTTTGGGTCCAGTTTCACGTCCGGGTACCCGTAACATCTCTATTAAATATATACAAAATTGTGCTTGATTATACTTCAACGTTTTCAAATTGACTACTGTATTTTTTGTGAATTTTTCAATTTATGTTCATTTACAACAGGAAAATTTGTCAAGAGCAGAATTTCTTTGGTCATTCCTGGACGGTGCAAATGAATAAGCTGGTCTAATGATTTTGATTTCCTGCTTCAATTTGCTTTTAATTTCAATAATTATGATCAGGCCCGTAGCCAGGGGGGGGCGGGGGGGGGCACTGCCCCCCCCCCCGAAATGGGAAAGAAGACGAAATTTTCATAAGTACCCTACCTTTGAATTTTCCTAAGTACCCTACCGTCATTGACATTTTTGCTGATAAAGATCATCGTCGAATTGCTCTATCTCATCTACTATGGCCTAATTTTCCAGATAAGACAACCGTTTTGCAACTGAATTTACTTAGGTCAAAACTAAACATGTGCCCCCCCCCCCGAAAAAAATTCCTGGCTACGGCCATGATTATGATGATAATTATTCATAATTATTGACGCGAGAAAAGATATGAATTTATTCAAATTGCTTCTTAAATTAATAATACAACAACACGATCGTTCATTCTTATATGCTATGAACACAATTCGTATACGGTTGAATCTACTGTTCTAGACAATTCGGATCCGATAAAGCGATTTTATGTATCAAAATCCTATCTACTGAAAAACAGAACCGTCCCATTTCTATAATCATACCTGTAAAAGTTCCGACCAGTTGGGGGGTACCAAAGCTCCTAAATATTAGGGAGTCCCCAACATAGTCGAAAAAATCCGAAAATTTTCCCAAAAAAGGCAAAAATCCACTTTTTTCCTAAATTTTTTGGGTTGGAAGTCCCAACATTTGAGTATAGAATTCGACCAAGTTGGGGCCCCCTTCAATTACAGGTATGCCTGTAATGACTCTTGAGTAGAACAAAGTGCACCATTTTAGACTCTAAAATTTCAGAATTAATTGTCAAAGTTCAGCGATAAAGTAAGATCCTTTTTTATTTTGAAATTTGCTTTGCTTTAAACTACTGCTTTAAATCGTTATGGATAGCCATTAAAAATCAGAACGTTGCGGAATCAAGCGATATTCATATCTTATTAATGTTTGAAAGCTTCAATCAGACATTTTGGGGAAGATTAACTTTACATTTTGATATTTTCAGCATGGCATAAGGAAGAATTTCAGAACAGGGAATCTCATAAGTTGATTCCAAAATCTCGTTCGGCCATCAGTTAAGTTATGCGTTGAAAGATTCTTGGATTTCGGTTGCTGATTTTCATATGAGAATTGATAACGGCGATTTTTAGCTTTCTGCTCTAATTCGTCAAAAATGGTCAATTTTTAATTAATTCTATGAGCTAAGTTTATTTTAGGCCTTTGCCACACATGCATATAGTGTTACCATATTCCTGAAAAAAATTCACACTGTGCAAAAAAATTTAGGGCCTTTCCACAAATTTGGATCAGAATTCTTTTGTCTTTGTTTTTCGATGTTTCTCAGTCTGCTCTTTCAGTTCCAAAGAAATTAATTTTTCTTGACGATTTTCAACGTTTTTTTACATGAAATTTTCAAGTCTACAGAGAAAACTGAACTATTTTAAAATCAAATTTATATGCTTAATATATTTGTTTGCAATGCTTATCTGGAAAAAAATGTGCTTCTACATCTCAAAAAATGAAAATTTTGGGGGGGGGGGCAGCTAGCTAAGGTCCTGCTCGGAGCCCGCAGGACAACATCAAAAATAAGCCTCGAATAGTGAGTATATTTATAGATTCTTTGAATTGAAGTTTTTTCTATATTTGTTTTCTACGATCGAATCATCTTTCTTAACCATTTTCTTAACTTCAGGAGCAACTCGAAACTTCTGAACAAATTTTCTCATTCATTTCTCCATCCTAGAACAGCAAAGATTCGTCGGAGAGAATTCGCTTCGTCATCCATCGCGACGTCGAACCCGAAAATATTCCGCTTCCGAAATACGATCTGTCCGATCATCCGGGCGTCGATATCGATTTAGATTCGATCCCGCCGCCGCCTCCTCCCCTAGCCGAACAAATGCCGGTCGTTTCGCCTATAACGTCGCCCGACGTCCGAAAACCCAGTTCACCTTCGTCATCGTCCGAATCGGGAGCGATTTCGACCGACGACGAGGCGACCGCTGCGATTCCCAAGTTGAATAGATCGGTGGTCAAGAAAGGCGATTCGAGAGATATCGTAGAAACGGCTGAAGGAATTAACAGTGAGTTGTTCGAATTTATATGTTTTTAATGTTATTCGAATTGAAAATTATTTCAACGGGACAAACATATTCATAAAACGCTTTTTCAGGCGGTACTGATTATCGTTGTTCGAAAATGTTTTGGATTTTTCTGAGATTCTGACCGAAAATTAACTCGATTCTCAATTTTTACTGGCATATTACAGAGAAATGGTTTGTAGTTTTTTGGTATGTATCAAATGGAGATTCCAATCATACTAAATCAAGTCTGCCTTTCTTTGCTCCAGAATGCTTTTTATAATTATTGAAACGATTTCTAATTTCAAGTGGTATATTTTTTAAAATTTGCCTTTAGATAATGATACCAAAGTTTCAACCATAAAAAATCGATTTTGTCCTTGCCCTAGAATGTTGTTTCTGATTTGTCGGATCGAAAATGTATCCGATTCTAAATTTAAATGCCATGTTTCAGAATTCGGTTTCTGATTTTTCGTTAACAAATCAAAATTTCGATTTCAGTAAATCGATTCTACTTTTCATTATTCCAAAATGTTGTTGCTGTTTTTTTATAATATTTATCCGATTTATTATTTCAAGTTCTTATTGCAGGAGATTGATTGTGATTTTTTGGGATGAAATCAATATTCCAACGACAGAAAGTTGATTCTGTTTGCTTATGATCGTTGTTCCACGATGTTTCTAATTTTCGGATCAAAAAATCGTCCAATTCATTACTTTACTGTCATATTTCAGGATTTGGTTTCTGATAATGCTCATGATAGAAAATCAATTCAGGTCGCTCCAAAATGTTGTGTCTGAGCTTTCCGATACCTAGTCGATTTTTATTTTGATTACCATAATTTAATTTCTGATTTTTTGGGATCGAGTCAAAATATTTTCTTCGTGTTATTTTTCTCATCGAAAGTTGATCCGATTCTCAATTCCAAGTTTCATATTTCAGATATTTGATTTATGATTTTCTAGTGTCAAAATTCAATTGATAGCCGAAAAATCACAAGCCAACATCATGGAATAAAGCACTTCAATCAAAATAAGCATCGGATCAATTTTCGAATTAGATCTATATCAGAAAAATCAGGAATGAATTAAATCCATATCAAAAAAATCAGAAACGGCGTTTTCAAACAAGGACAAGTAGAATCGATTTTCTATGATCGCAGTTGTGATTTAATGACGAAAAATCAGAAATCAAATTTCTGAAATAATACACTTGAAATTAAATGTCCATCTATACTTTTTTCGCTAAAAAACATACGCAAGCGACTTGCTGTTCAGGTAATGGAGCAATTTCAGTCATACATGTAACGGAGCTCCGAGGTCTGGGGGGGGGGGTTGGAGCACTTTTTTGGGGCCGGGGGTCAGTAATTCCCAAAATTTCGGGGGGAGGGGTCCCTGAAGGAAAAAAAAATTCGATTTTTTCTATGAAAAATGTCCGAAAAACGGTTTAAAAAGTAGTAATTTTTGTCTAAAAAATGATAAAATATGTACTTATGGCGCGAAGTGCCGAGAAAATTGACGTTTTTGACCATTTTTTGTTCAAAAATTGACATTTTTCAGTATTTTTCCGACTAAAACTGTGGGGTCCCTAGGGCTACCATATAGCTAGCCATCATACCTGTAAGACCTCCGACCAATTGGGAGGGGGGGGTAGGAAAAAGTTGAAATTTTTCCCAAAAAAATCCAAAAAACATACACTTTTTGGCAAATTTTTTTAATTTTTTCCCAACTGGGGGGTTGGGGGGGTAAATGATTTTGGGTACTGGGTTGGCCAAGTTGGGGGTGTCCCCCCCAACCCCCCTAAGTACAGGTATGCTAGCCATAGGATTGGAAAATCCTGGGGGGTCGCCCAATGGCTAGCTATATGGTCGACGATTTTGGGGGGGGGGTTCCCATAGCACTTCCCCCCCAATTACATGTATGATTTCAGTATATAATACATCGCAAGGTAGGTATTGAAATTTCCGATCGAAAGATACCAAACACGTTGAACAAGTATCTACTGTGCGCAATGCAGCTTTGACGCAAGAAGCTTACAAAACAGCCGATTTCTGCAACACTATGCAATTTTTTTTGCAAAATACACTTCACTGAAAAGAACTCGTCAAGATCTTTCTTGCGCACAAAAAAATGAGGTATTCCTTCGATTTAAATCGTTGCAATCACTTGCGATTTTCGAGAAAATCGAGAAAATAAATGGGTCTTAAGAATTGGATCAATTTTCGATCATGAAAACCAGAGAAAATATTTTAAACAATGACAAGCGCGATCTATATTCTATCATTATAATTTCGATTTGACATGAAAAATGGAATTCCGAAGTATGGCAATTAAATTAAAAATCAAGTCAATTTTTGATCAGAATAATCAAAAACAACATTATGGAGCAACGACATTAAGCAGAATCGATTTTCTATGATGAGGATTTTGATTTAGTCGCAAAAAATCAAAAACCAAGTTCTGGGTAATCATAGTCGATTAGTAGTTGATTTTTTAATTCTCTATCTGATGTGAAAGTTCAGCTCAGTGGTTCGTGGACGAATCAAAATCTTAAAAACTTCTATTTTCGATTCTCTAGCCCAAAATTTTCTTTTATAGCATGGGAATGCCATTGGACCCCCCCCCCCAAATCGGCGGCCATATGGCAAGACATCATTGGGCGATCCCCCCCCCCCACAGGATTTTCCAATCCTGTGGCTTGCCATATGCTAGTCATGGGGGACCCCCATACTATTGGTGGAAAAATACTGAAAAATGTCGATTTTTTGATGAAAAATGTCAATTTTTGATCCAAAAAGGTCAAAAAGGTCCGTTTTTTCGGTGCTACTCACTCGTCATGAATAGATTTTTTATGATTTTTTAGACAAAAATTGCTATTTTTCGGCAGAAAAATCCATTTTTTCCTCAAGAGACACCCGTCTTTAAAATTCTGGGGAATCGGTGACTCCGAGCCCCAAAAAAGTGACAGACCCCTCAGACCTCAGACATCGGTGCTCCATTACATTATGTTTCGTGACTTATTCTATTCTCTTTTAGAGGTCAAACGCCTTGTGTTGTCGGAAAATCCGTGAATTTTCTTTTTCATTTCAGAAAACAATCACGGCGATATTGATTATCGAAAATTGACCAATCGTTCAATTTTGTCGGACGATTCTCATCTCGCCGATAGAAACGGACACGACCACGATTATCGATATCGCCGCGACGAATCTCGTCGACGAAAAATGTCGAAACGTAACGACGACTACGACGATCGATCGCCCCACGACGACTACGCTCGTCGACCATACGACGACGATAATCGTTCGCGGAAAAAATATCGTCGATCGCGATCTAAATCGTTTGGCGCTAGCCGTTCGAGGAGTCGATCGCCGGCCTACTATAAAAGTAACGGTAGGAACGATCGGCGTAACGATTTACGCGAATTTTTGGATAATATGACCGATCAATATCATAAACCGATAAATTTCCGACGAAACGATAACGTTCCGTTCAACAAAACGTTTGACGACAATTTTTACTCGTCGTCGACCAATCATCATCAAACGTCGGCGACGTCTTTCGGTTATTATAATAATGTACAACAATTGAATAATACGGTCGCTTATTCGGAAGAGCCTGGAAAATTTACATTTTTCTTTACGAAAAAATATCCGTTCAGTAATCATTATCCGTGTAGATACGAAAATAACGGTCAAATTTTTACGTGTACGGAACAAGAGTATATGTTCGAAAAAGCGAGTGAGTTAAATTCATGGACAAAAAAATTGAAGTTCGTTGAGGTTCATAGATTATTGGTCAAAAATTCCAAATTTTGACATAGAATCGAATTTAATTGAAAGCACAAGAGTGACTTACTTGATTTTGGCAGATTTCTTTCTACATTGTTTGATACTCAAAACTCGGTTTTGTTTTAATCTAAGACTCGAAACCCACTTATAGAATAAAAGTTATAACAAGTTTATGTAGATTTTTTGTTAGCGACTTTTTTCATTTGAAAATTATTCTACAATTTTTTATAAAAATTTGATTTTGGTAGATGTAAATTCAACTCGAATTATAATGGATGATTCAAAAAGCCTAAAAAACTTGCAAATCGGCTAGTCAAGCTGCAGTGATTGAGTTTTGCTCGTAAGGTATGTAGTCTATCTCATACATTTATATATTTGGGATGCCATTAGAACCTACAACCCACAAAAATCATCGGCCATATGGTGATTCCCGAAAAAATAGGAAAATGTCAATTTTGTGTTATATAACAGTCATTTTTGGTCAAAAATGTCATTTTCCGGCGTTTCGCGCCATTTATCACGTATTTTCATGAGTTTTAGAAAAAAAGTACTTTTTTGAACCGTTTTTCGGAACTTTTGCATAAAAAAAATCGATTCTTTCCTTCAATGCACCCCCCTCTCTAGAATTTTTGGAATTTGTTCATTTACCACGGACAAAACAGGGAAGGTCTAGTTTCTCAGCTGAAACGGATTTTCATCATTATGTGCAAAGTATTGTTTCCAAGAAACTTGACGATTTTATAAATTTTTTGATTACCTTACTTTTTTGAGCTGCAAAACAATCTGAACTTGGTCTTACATTTATACATGCACATAGGAGGTAGGGGGTTAAGCCGTCCTACCTGAGACTCTGGACACCACTTACACCCCGCCGGGCCCGAAAAAAGCCGTCAAACACCCCCCTACTGAACTTTTTCGAAAACAATTTTTTGATGATTTTTATTTATATTTTGTATGAAAAACATGTTTGTGAAGCTTTTTTTTTCTCAGCCACCCCCCACGCCCCCTCGGTAAAAAGTCTGAGGACCCTTCTCCCTAGAAAATTCTTGCCGTGCTTGCCTGCTTACATTACTTATTCCAAACAAATTTTTCTTGGATAAGGACATCATCAGTATTTCATGCTGAATTTGTTGATTTTTCCGGAATGTGTAAAAAATAATCCATGAAAACTGAAAAAAGAGTGACTTTACTTTTAGCATTACCAACCAGTCTATTTTTCCAACATCAACGAAATTCTGAAAAAAGTTACTGAATGTAATTTGGGGGGAGGGTAAATGCTGTAAGAACCCACTCAGAAATTGTCCCCCATGTGACGGCGCATGTAAAGATTTCTCAATTCTATAGTTGAAATGCGCCAGCCATAGGAAACCCCTAGAAAAAACTGGAAAAGATCAATTCTTTGTCAAAAGTGGTCATTTTTGAACCAAAAAGGTCTAAATCGTCAAATTTTTCCGCGCTCCGCGCCATTTACTCATATTTCCATGGTTTTAAACGCAAAATACCATTTTTAAACCGTTTTTTCGGATTTATCGAATGTCTGTTCATTCGTTGACCCCTGTAATAGTTTTGCTAATTAAGGACCTCATTCACAAAAATCTTAGATTTATCCCGTTACTATTAGTGCATTTTTTAAACAAAGAAAGATTATCATCATCTCGTGAATCTTTAAATTTTCCGCCTCCAATTTCAGAACTTTTCGACGATAAACAATCGATGGACGACATAATGGACACGTCCGATCCAAAATCGATGAAAAATTTGGGCCGTAAAGTAGTCGGATTCGACCAAAGACGATGGGACGCCGTGAGCTATAATATTATGTTGAGGGCTAATCGAGCGAAGGTAATGTTCGTCAAAACAATGTTGACTTATCTGCCAGCTTGTTATTTTCAAATAGCGATTTTTTACGGAATACGAAAAAAGTCACTTGATTTTTTTGTCGTAACTTCAAAAGGGAGTGTGATACTTGAAAAATGTGTTTGAAGTAGCTCGTTATTGAAAAATTGCAAATGATAAATCAAGTTTTGCATCGCAATATTCAAGATTGCGACGAAAAAATTGAATTAAAATCACACACGTATCTTGATTACAAAAAATAATCATCTTGATTATTTTCATCTCGATTATTTTGCTGAAGTCAAAATGAAAAAACCAAGATGAGCCGACCAATCAGGAAATAGCACGTTTAGCGGTAAATTGTTATCCCTCGGCTATCTTTGTCGATGAAAATTTTTGAAACTAATGCACCGCAACCCTCCAAGTGGATTCCTGAGGTCAGGGCTTGCTGCAGCAGGGCGCCGGGGGGTTAGGTTTTTTCAGTTTATATTGCACATATTGCACATTTTTCAGTTTTATATTTATATTGTTTTTTCATAAAAATTTCGTTTTTCGAAATTTCGTAGAAAAACGTCAAAAACGCTCATTTTTCACCCAAAATGCAGTAATTTCAGATAATAATGACGGAAGACAAATTTGGATAGCTCTCTCTCTCTCTCACATAACGTACAATACAACAAGATTATGTTTTTTGAAACATTCTTTCCAAAGACAGCACGCCTCGAGGATTATTTGCACGGAAAATCCAACTTTTAAAAAATCGACATTTTTCAGACAAATGTCAAAATTCTTGGTTTTTCACCAAAAAGTGAGGTTAATTTCGAGAAATGATCAAAATTTTCGTTTTTTTCTGATCCCTGAGCTGTTTATGTGTTTTTGCAATCAAAATGACTTTTCGTGTGTTAAATCTTGAAATTGCTTCAATATTGTGACGCGAAACTTGATTTGTATCCTTTGTAATTTTTTAATAAGTCATCAGCATACATGTGAAGCATAGAAATCTGGGTGGGGGAACAACGACAATTCCTTTTAATGCTCTGAACTCAGTCAAAATTGATCAGAATGCTTAAAATCTTTGTTTTTAGATGTTTTTCAGTTTGCTATTTCAATCCCAACAACGAAAAATGAACTGTTTCATTGATAATTTTCAACATTTTCACTTGATATCTCCAAGTTTTCATTTTAAAATACAGAAAAATCTCAAAAAAATGAATATTCTGCTAGGGTCATCCAAATTTGTGCCCGGCGTCGAGGCCCCCCCCTAATCTCCTAGCAACGTGTTTGGTCACGAGGAAGTTAAAACACGTGTCTAAAGTATCGCACTAGTTTTTCAACTTAAGACGAAAGAATCAAATTGTCCTTCTCGTATTCCGGAATTTTTAGGTAAAAATTACTTAATTTTTTGGTGAAAATTCCTGAATTTTTCATAAATTTTCCCCTTAAAAGTGTGGTATGAGAATTTTTTGAACGGATTTACAAAAACGCAATTTTCCCAGTACACACAAAATCGTCATTTGCGTTTGGCGCTTTTTACCACCGAAGGTACAACGTTGGTCGAAACCAATCCTATGGACCCGACTTGGGGCATCGGTATGGGCATCGACGACCCGAGACGTTGGTACAAATCGCAATGGCGCGGTAAAAATTGGTTGGGCGAAATTTTGACGTCAGTTCGCGACGAATTGATCAACGAAACGCGATTCCAAGACGAACTTTGCATGGTCAGGGCGGCCAAGGAGCAATTCATTTTTTGGGAATAATAATTTTTTTATATAGAAAAAACGCGCGTTGAAATATTTTTTTCCAAAATTTTAAGCTTTTTTGAGCGATTTCTTTTTTTTTGAAATCTACAAAAGCGAATTATAGGAATAATGAACTGATCTCAATCATCGATGATCTCCGAAAAAATCGTGACGTTGTTGATTTTTTTTATTTAATAATCTTTTCGTGTTATTTTCGTTTCTCTTTTTTTGAATCCAAAAAAATTTTCTTATTACCTCGAAAAGTGCCTCAAAAGATTTCGGGTGATACGTGAACATTTTGCTCAATTTTGATCTAAAAGTGAATGAACTATCTTGAGCGTTTTAAAATGTTTTTTAGGAATGTTTTTTCCCCGTTTGTCAAAAATTTTAGTAGATTTATCGCTTCTTTGCACCTCTTTTGTAAATATCGTTTTCATTATAATTCGTGTTACACTACGAAACCGTTGCGTGGTATATAGATTACCTAATGTTATGTTTAATAGCCCAGTAAATTTGAACACTTGACTTGTGTGATGAGAGCTGCGGAGCTTGCCTTCTTGGCAACTTTGCTTTTTGGCGCAAAGGTACAAACTTGCGTGCTTAGGCTAGCATCGTTTTTACAGTAAGATCGACGACAAAAATTCGATTTTTCTGACAATCTAACGTTGAATATCGTCGAGCGTTCCCTTTTCAACGGAATTTAGTGGCTTAATTTTCGACAGAACAAGGAAATATGCCGTTAGTTACCAAAGAACGCCCGAGAAATTACGAGTTAGTCGAAGGATCGGGTTTGATGCGATTTTCGCGCGCCCGCATGCATCAAAAACGCGCTTTCCACATCAAAAAGAAATATTTCAAAGTGAGCTCTCGGTTCGGTGTTTGACAGAGCACCGTTTTCCCCGACGACCTTCTGCCAAATGAGGGGAGGAGTCAAAATTGTTTCTCGCCGTTTTCCCTAAGTCGATTTTTCGGATATAAAGTTCACTGAATTGAGGCGTTTTTATATTGATTTTTGAGCTTATTCTCAAACGTTCTGATTTTTTCTAAACCGTCAATTCATAAAAATTGAGGATAAAACGAAAATAGTGGAATAAGTTTGAGCATGACGGTCCAAGAGCATAATGAATTTAATTCACGTAAGAAATTAATGGTCAACTAGGTCTCTGGGACTGCAATTACAAACGATTTTGAAAGTTGGAACCCAGGGTTGGCAAAAACCAAACTTTTGAAATTTCGACTTTTTGGTTTTTTGGTTTTTTAGTGGTTTTTTATGGTTTTTTAATGGTTTTTTTGGTTTTTCTATGGTTTTTTAGTGGTTTTTTTCTGGTTTAATTCTTTAGAATGTTTGTTACATCAAAATAACTATGTAAAAAAGTGCTGGAAACGCCCTGTATCATCTAAGACTAGTTAGGGAGCCGTAAAATGGCAGCTAGAAGTATTAATCTTATCAGAAGTGTCATTATTTTATGCTATAGGAAATCCCTATTTAGCAATAGAAATACTGTAATAGTGGGCACATAAAAAAGGAACTATGAGTGAAGAACACAAGAAAAGTGAAAATGGAACAGAGAATGCGATATGTAAGAGGCAAATTCAAGGAAAAGATGAAAAATTACAAATAAAGAGAAATATACAATACACAATGTACGTACTAATCAAAACTCAAAAGAAATCAACTACAGAATTGTATCAATGCCAGGGTTGGCAAAAACCCAGTTTTTGAAATCTTCATTTTTGGGTTTTTGGGTTTTTTGGGTGGGTTTTTCTGGGTTTTTCTGGGTTTTTGGTGGGTTTTTCTGGGTTTTTGGTGGGTTTTTCTAGGGTTTTTGTTCCAGTTTTGTACTAATGAATGATCATTTTACTTAAAATATATATGAGAATGTTATTTTTAACGTATAAAGTGTATTAAATTGCTGAACAGTGTTCAAGACTGACTATACATTTGGTTGTAACATATTTACACGAGTCACGCGACTGCACATTGCACAACGATTTTATCGATTTGGCTCATTAAAACGATTGGCTGTTTATTGAATTTTTTATTGCATGATCTAAACACTAAAAATTGAAATGTCACTTTAAAAAATTGAGAATTACGGAAATCAAATTTCACGCTTCGGCTTCGCTCACTTCATCAGATTCACAGTCACGGTAACTTTCTAGCAGCCCAAAGTTTGTCTTAACGAATACCAGTTTGCGCACTGTTTCCGTCGACAATTGATTTCGCAGCTTGGAATGTATGAAGCCATAGCCAAAGGTAGAGAAGTTTCTTTCCGAAGATGCGGTAGAGACAACGAGCGAAAAAACCTCAATTAATTTTTTATACATGTAATACATTGAAAAAAAACATGTTATCTATGTACTTTCAGAGCGATTCGTTGCACCAGCGGCCAGTCAGCTCCATCTGTGAGCCAATACTCAAGGACAGACTTTTTCTTTTTGACGAGCATCTGGTCTGGTAGCGAAATGAGTTATTTTGTTTTTGTAATTTTGCCTCAATCATGTATTGCGTCAATTCTTGATACACAGCACTTTTTTGGTCAGCTAGTTCTGGATTTGCCACAGGGAAATTAACGATGAAATCCTCAATCTCGTTCTGGATTTGCCACAGGGAAATTAACGATGAAATCCTCAAATTAACGATGAAATCCTCATTTTAAAAGAATTGAGAAAAACCCAAAAACCCAAATTTTGTCAAAAAAATGCACCCAGAATAACCCAAAAACCCAAAAACCCAGGTCTTGCCAACCCTGATCAATGCATCACATATATACATATGCACAGAGAAGTTGAAATGACACAATTTTTAAGTATATACCGTTTTCGATAAGATGGTTTTGAATTGATACATTACATATGTTATTAATATTACAAACTGCAGTTGAAGGTCACACATAGACATTTCAGATGTTTCCAAATTTTTGCTTTTCAAACCTGTCTGCGAGCTATGACTACAGCAAAGGGGTCTTTATATATTATTCTCGCTTGCATGATAGATACATATTTTTGTATGATTTTTTCTACTTAGTAGCGACGTCAAGCCCCATAAAAATGAACCACTCAAAGGCTCCTCTCTTTGTTAACCTACAGTATGCTTGACTGATCTGGATAAAATTTTATTATTGTTGTCTCATTTATATTCTGAAATTTCGAGCTAAGAAAATTAAAAAGCTTACCGTATCAATAAAATCAGTTATTAAACTCAATCATGTTTTATAACATTTTGATGATGATATGGATCAATGGATGTCACCCCGTATGGTCGGAGTACACTCCACAAAAGATTTAGTGTCTACTTTTTTGTGAGAAAATTATAGCAAAGTTGACTCATATACTAAATGTGTGGTTGCAAGATGGATACAAAGGATATCGATTGATTTATATTACATCTTCTGAGTACGAAATGTACCATAAAAATACGACTTTTTTCTACTTTTTAATGAAGTCAATTCAACTAAATTGATTGTTTTGTTGATTTAGATAGACACCAATACATGCCTAGAAGATCGACTAATGTGAAAAAACAGTTTCCCAATAATTTTGGAAAAAAACCAAAAAAACCAAAAAACCAGAGATTTTCCAATTTTTTGGTTTTTTTAAAAAACCAAAAAAACCAAAAACCAAAAAACCAAAGCCTTGCCAACCCTGTTGGAACCACGGGTTTTTTCCACAAATATGGAAACATACCTGTACTTGGGGGGGGGGGGTTGGGGGCCCTCTCCCAACTCGGCCAACCCTGTACCCAAAATCATTTCCCCCCCCCCCCAACCCCCCCCCCCAGTTGAGAAAAAATTAAAAAAATTTGCCCAAAAGTGTATGTTTTTTGGCCTTTTTTGGGAAAAATTTCGACTTTTTCCTACCCCCCCCCCCCCAACTGGTCGGACGTCTTACAGGTATGTGTGGAAAGGAGTCAAATTTTTTTCCACATGTGGAAAATCCTCGTTTTTTTGCTTGAAAATTTCCGTAAACGCTTTATTTAAGTGTTCTTCAGGGTTGGCAAAAACCAAACTTTTGAAATTTCGACTTTTTGGTTTTTTAGTGGTTTTTTATGGTTTTTTAATGGTTTTTTTGGTTTTTCTATGGTTTTTTAATGGTTTTTTTCTGGTTTAATTCTTTAGAATGTTTGGTACATCAAAATAACTATGTAAAAAACTGCTGGAAGCTCCCTGTATCATCTAAGACTAGTTAGGGAGCCGTAAAATGGCAGCTAGAAGTATTAATCTTATCAGAAGTGTCATTATTTTATGCTTATAAGAAATCCCTATTTAGCAATAGAAATACAGTAATAGTGGGCACATAAGAAAGGAACCATTAGTGAAGAACATAAGAAAAGTAAAAATGGAACAGAGCATGCGATATGTAAAGGGCAAATTCAAAGAAAAGAAGAAAAATTACAAATAAAGAGAAATATACAATACACAATATAAGTAATCAAAACTCGAAAGAAATCAACTACAGAATTGTATCAATGCATCACATATGACAGAAAAGTTGAAATGACACTATACCGTTTTCGATAAGAGGGTTTTAAATTGATAGATTATTACATATGTTATTAATATTACAAACTGCAGTTGAAGGTCACACATAGACATTTCAGACGTTTCTAAATTTTTGCTTTTCAAACCTGTCTGCGAGCTATAACTACAGCAAATAGGTCTTATTATATATGCTATTCTCGCTTGCATGATAGATAAACATATTTTTGCACGATTTTTTCTACTTAGTAGCGACATCAAGTCACAGAAAAATGAGCCACTCAAAAGCTCTTCTCTTTGCTAACCTACAGTATGCTTAACTGATCTGTATAAAAATTTTATTATTGTTGTCTCATTTATATTTTGAATTTCGAGCTAAGAAAATTAAAAAGCTTACCGTAACAATAAAATCAGTTATTAAACTCAATCATGTTTTATAACATTTTGATGATGATATGAATCAATGGATGTCACCCCGTATGGTCGGAGTACACTCCACAAAAGATTTAGTGTCTACTTTTTCGTGAGCAAATTATAGCCAAGTTGACTCATGTACTAAATGTGTGGTTGCAAGATGGATACAAAGGATATCGATTGATTTATATTACATCTTTTGAGTACGAAATGTATCATTAAAATACAACTTTTTTCTACTTTGTAGTGAAGTCAATTCAACTCAATTAATAGTTTTGTTGATTTAGATAGACACCAATACATGCCTAGAAGATCGACAAATGTGAAAAAACACTTTCCCAATGATTTTGGAAAAAACCAAAAAACCAGAGATTTTCCAATTTTTTGGTTTTTTTAAAAAACCAAAAACCAAAAAACCAAAGCTTTGCCAACCCTGGTGTTCTTGAGCTTTTTAAAGCATTCTGATAATCATTCTGATCATATATCTCAAAGATAGGATTTAAATTTTGTGTTCATGAATCATGAATCGTATTTTCTAGAAATTTATCATTCGGAAAATTTTAAAGCCAACTATGTGCTCGTAACCTTTCATAAATTTGGCCGAAAAGTTATGAGTCAGAAGCGTAGAAATGTTCCTAAAAGACTTTCATGAAGCTTTTGAATTGAATTTACGTTAAGAAAAGAACAAACGCTTCAAAAAGTTGAGAAAGTTGACGTGTTGATCTTTCTCATAAAATCTATGAAGGAAAAAATGCGCATATTCATTAAATATGAAGATATAATATGGAAGAAACTATTAAAGATTAAATGGTAAGTGAAGGTAGACATGCTAAAAGCCGCGCCTGAGCTTGGCAATAAATATTAATGATTATTAAAGTGGGAAATTTTGAGATATGGACCTCCTAAAATGCATCTTTTCAATATGAAAACACCAAATTTTTCTTCCACATTTGTGGAATGACCTTTTTTCTACATTCCAGATTTTTTTCCACATTATAGTGCAAATGTGGAAAAAACAGTGGTTGGAACCCTACACTGGAAAAATCAATTATGTTCGTTTCTTTGCTTGTATTATTCTGGAAATTCTGAAACATTTTATTTGTATCTTTTTTCATAAGTTTGATTGATAAGCCAGGAGTCAAAACGACTAAAAATTTCTGAAAATTAATTAACCGGATTTTCGAAGTCAAATTATGTTCAGAAAGATCTATCGAGAATTGTATTAATTTTTGTCAAATAATGAGTCGAAGCAAAAATATCAATTTCCATCTTATATCGATGCGCAATTTTCAATCGAAACATGACAAGACGTTTTAGATGATGAAGAGTGGAAAATTCATTGATAAAGAAACGCATTCTGGAAGGTCCATTTTAGAAAGTTATGATTTCAAGACAGTGTTTTTTTGCACTTTGCAAAACTTTTTTTTCAAGTTTTTTGCACTGTGCAAAAAAATATTTATCAAATGTTGAAAAAAAACCCAAATTTCAAATTTTTCCAACTTTAATAAACATTATTATTTATTGTCAAGCTCAGGCGCGACTTTTAGCATGTCTATCTTCACTTATCACTAATTTTTAATAGTTTTCATCGTCTTAAAGGTATTATTTCATGTCTAATTGGCGATCTTCAATTATCATTATATTTAATGAAGGAAGATCCCCATTTTTCCTTCATACATTTTTTTTGAGAAATTTTTTTTTTTCTTGAGAATTTTTTTGAGAAAGATCAACACATCAACACTTGGTGCATTTTAGAAGGTAAAAATCTCAAAATTTTCCGACGCTTCGCGCCGGTTATAACTTTAATACTCATTAGTATGTATTACATAGCTCCGACGCGGCTTTCAGAATGTCTACCTTCACCTATCATGTAATGTATAATAGTTTTCATCATCCCAAACGTATTATCTCATGTTGTACAAAAAACCCTGTTTATAGTACAAAAAAAATTTTCAGGGTGCAAAACTTTTTTGGTGATTTTTTTGCACCGTGCAAAAGAGCTCGTGCAAAAAAAACACTGCAGTTCAAGATAAATTATCGTTTATTATTTAGCGTAGATGTAATGCCCACTTTTACTCTACTAAGTCGACCCATCGAAATTTTTTTTCTCTAGAAGGTAAGAACCTAACCTGAAATTTAAATTTTTCGAATTTTTTCGTGATCTTTATTTTTCTTTCGGCTTATTTTTTTATCATGTTTGGTAAATCAAAATAATTATCCAAAAAGTTGCTGAACTTTCCTACCCTAGTAGGACTAGTGCGTCGAAGAGAAAGTAACCTGAAAAATTTTGAGGAGTTTGAGGAACCTAAACCGAGGTCAAAATTGAAAGAAAATGCTGAAGAGTAACCATCAGTAAATTACATCATGTAGTTTATTTGAAAAGGAATGTTATTTTCCTCCAGTTCGGAAAAATTTGGCAGAAAAATATCCTGTCTGAAAAAATTTTCCGTATTTTTCATTTTTCATGGTCACTTCAAGCTCCATTTTAAATTAAGGAAAAGTTGGGCATCCCAACCCCAGGAATTTTTAGGGTTACCTATTACCCTCCAACCAACCGACCCAGGGTCTTACAAGTGTTTTAGATCGTAGTCGACCAAGCTATTTCTTAAAGGAAATTCATTTGTGGTTATTCAAAAATAAAAATGTGAAATTTTACGGCGCTAAGGTTTGGCTTCGTGTCAGATTTTTCGCCCTATCGTGATCAAAAAAAATTATGGTTTTTGATTAGCGAGAAGCATAAGATTTTTTTAAAATTATTTGAAATGATTTTTCACATGTGCTTGTAGCTTTTTACACACATTGGGGCTTAATGATAAATAATTCGAATTGGCTTCACTTGGAAAACCATAAAAGTCAATCAATAAATTGTGTATGAATAAACATTTAAATGGTGGCCAGAAATTGAGTAGAAGCTCAAATTCCGTGTTTTTTTAATATTTAAAGAAATCATTGTATCGGAGAGTTGAGACAGTCCTCAGGATAAAGAAATGAAACTTTTAAATACATTTAATAATATATTACATTTCCAGACTGTTAGTCCAGAACATACATGTAACGGAGCCCTGAGGTCTGGGGGGGTTGGGCCACTTTTTTGGGACCGGGGGTCAGTAATTCCCAAAATTTTGGGGGGAGGGGTCTATGAAGGAAAAAAATTCGATTTTTTGACGACAAAAGTCCGAGAAATGGTTCAAAAAACAGTAATTTTTGTCTTTGAAATGTATTCATGGCGCGAAGCGCCGAGAAAATTGATGTTTTTGACCATTTTTTGTTCAAAAACTGACATTTTTCATCAAAAAATTAACATTTTTCAGTATTTTTCCGACCAAAAGTATGGGGGTCCCTAGAGCTACCATATGAGCCATAGGATTGGAAAATCCTGGGGGGCGATCGCCCAATGGCTAGCCATATGGTCGACGATTTCTGGGGGGGGGGGGTTCTCATATCACTTCCCCCCCCCCCCCCCCCCCCAATTACATGTATGGTCCAGAATAGTTTCCAGCAACTTTTTACATGCATAATTCGATTTACAAAACATTCTATGAAAAATGAATCTGATGTAATTGGGATGGAGTGCCGTAAGAACTTCCTTCTTTCATCCACAAAAATCGTCGGCCACAGCTATTCCAGTTTTCCAATGAAAGATGGCCATTTTCTGACAAAAAATGTCAACTTTCTCGGCGCTGAATGCCTCAGTTACATGCTTTATGTTTTCTAGATAATATTATAATTCTGTGAACCGTTTCTTGGACTTTCTATGCGACAAAATCAAAGAGGAAAAAACTATTAGTGTAAATTCTAAAAGTTTGGTTTTATCCAACCCACATATTTTTTTACCCAATAACCTTTCATTCGATTATTGCTCTCAGTCGATGTGTTTTTCTTGCATATATGTCAATCATTTCTGTTTTTCTAGAAACCAGAAGAAGCCGCCAAGGCTCAACCGGCCAAAGAATTGTACGTCACGAAAAAAATCGGCGGCGATAAAAATGGCGGCGAACGCAAAGTTTTGATCAAAAAACCCGTAATATATCATAGTTTATCCTCCGTAATATTTTGCCTATGCCTTTGAATTTCGCATTTTTATTTTGTTATAGCCGCAATTGTTGGATTCCGTGAAAACTAAACCGAAAGTTAAATATGGCGAAAACAGCAAAAAATTATTCAAAAATCATAAACGTTATTTGCGACCAACTCTGACGCCCGGTACCGTATGCATCGTTTTGGTTGGTCCGCACAAAGGAAAAGTGAGAGTTGAAAAGAAATACTTTTACTACACAAAGAGCAGCGCGAAAATTTTGATTTCTGGATTTTCGCTATGAAACTTGAATATGCAGGGTGGCCACGAACCGGGAAAACCGGGAATTAACCGGGAATTTTTTTTCGAACCGGGAAATAACCGGGAATTTTGTGGCAAATGAAATATTTTTCGTGCAAAAGTACACAAAAATGAGAAAAAAATTTCGCCGCTTCGCGGCAATTTTTTTTCTTTTTGTACTTTTTTATACATACTTATTAACTTATTTTTATACATACTTATTAACTGGCTGAAACTTTGCAGTTTTTATGACAGATGTTTTACCTATCGAGGCAGGAAACCGCATTAAAAAAGCTTCACTCGTTTGAAAGCTATGAAAGCCAGTACCGGTCGCCTTTTTTTGGCTCCTTCTGTACATTGATTTCTTATGAGTTTTAACTACTTTCATTACGTGTTGTATATTTCTCTTTATTTATCATTATTCTTCTTTTTTTATTGAGCTCTTTACATATCGCATGCCCTGCTCCGTTTTTACATTTCTTAATTTCTCGACTTAGCTTTCCTTTCTTATGTGCCGACTGTTACTGTATTTCTATTGTTATAATAGGGATTTCCTATAGCATTAAGTGATGACACTCCCGTAAGATTCATACTTCTGGCTGTCATTTTTAGACACCCTAACTAGCCTAAAATGATAGAAGAAACTTCCAGCCGTTTTTTACGTAGTTATTTTGATGTGCCAAACATTCTAAAGAATTAAAGCAGAAAAACAATTAAAAAACCAAATAGTCGAAATTCCAAAAGTTTGGTTTTTGCCAACCCTGATCAAGACTCAAGAGCGTTTCATGAAAAAATTTATTCGTAGGGCTGTATGATAAATTGCGTTGCCTGCCTCATCGCTGAAAATCAATATAGGTGCCTAATAAAAAATATACGAATTATGAGTCAAAACCTGTCAATATTATGTTTCACGTTTCCCAATGATTTGGCATGCTGCTATCAGATTCATTAACAAAGAATATTGTCGTGAATTTTTCTGCTAATAGGTGAATGATTTTTTACGCAAGTATTAAAATTATTTTATCGCAGCTTCCAACTTAGAAGTTCTTATTCACCGTTACTGAAATTTTTTACTTATTCAAGGATGAATGAATAGTCTTTTGTGTCGAGATACAAAACTTCTGAGTACCTATACCAAATTTTTCACTGCACGATTTTCTGGAGAAATTTGTTGAGAAAGTTTCGCGGTTTTGTTAGGAACTCTTGGAAAATCCTGCCAAACTGAATGCTAATGCTCCGCTAGATTTTTTTATGTCTTCAAATTTCTTTTTTTTTGTTTCTTGAGATTTCTCTCATTGTATTTATGCATAATCAGACATGAACGGCAATAATTTCCCAGCGGGGATGGTCCTCGGACTTTTACTGAAGGATGTGAGGGATTGGGTGGGCAAAAAAACAATCTCCACAACAGACTGTCCCATAGGGAGGGGCGTTCAGTGCAAATATGCACGGCAAGAATTTTCCAGGGGGAGGGTCCCTGGACTTTTCAATGGACAAAAGAAAGATTCGCAAACACGTTTTCGCACAGAACATGCAAAAAAATATAGAAAAACTGTCTCCGATAAAGTTCAGGGAGGGGTATTTCACGATTTTTGTCCCAGGGAGGGGCGTCCAGGGTCTCAGGTAGGGGGTTTACCCCCGATCCCCCTATGTGCATGTATATATAGTTCAGTGTACATCTAGCTACACTACCCAGGCAAATTTTCAACTTTACCCCTACCTTAAATATCTGACCTTGGGAACCTCTGCTCCACAAGCATGTTTTTCATACAAAATATGCATAGAAATGAAAAACATTTGTGTTCGAAAAAGTTCAGGGGTCTGCTCGACGATTTTTTTAGTCAGGGTGTGTCCAGAGTCTCAGGTAGGAGGCTTCACCTCCCCCTACCCTACAATACGTGAATGTATGTGCGCAATTGCTTCGATCGCTCTTCGTGATTAGAAGCTGAATGTCAATGACAATGTGTTAATCGAGTTATTAGCTGTTTAAAAAATTTCAGCAAAAAATGATCAGTCAAGAATGAAAATAGTGTTTCGATAATGTATGCATTTTAAATCTAAAGCATAAATTAAAATTGGAAATAGGTACATATGCACAGAAATGAATTTACTCAAAAATAGTGCATAACATAGTCCGTGAAAGATTTTTGAAACGATCGAATTCACGCAGAGTCATACATGTAATTGGGGGGGGAGTGCTATGGGAACCCCCCCCCCCCCCCCAGAAATCGTCGACCATATGGCTAGACATTGGGCGACCCCCCCCCCCCCCCGCAGGATTTTCCAATCCTATGGCTAGGCATGTGGTAGCCCTAGGGACCCCTATAGTTTTAGTCGGAAAAATACAGAAAAATGTCATTTTTTTCCATGAAAAATGTCAATTTTCGAACAAAAACTGGTCAAAAACGTCAATTTTCTCGGCGCTTGGCGCCATAAGTACATATTTTATCATTTTTTAGACAACAATTACTACTTTTTAAACCGTTTTTCGGACCTTTTTCATGGAAAAAATCGAATTTTTTTCCCTTCAGGGACCCCTCCCCCCAAAATTTTGGGAATTACTGACCCCCGGCCTCAAAAAAGTGCTCCAACCCCCCCCCCAGGCCTCGGAGCTCCGTTACATGTATGCGCAGAGTTATTTAAAAAGATCGTTTCGGGATCATAATTAGCGAGAAGTAGTCCGTTCTAAATCAGTTATAATATGAACTTTGAATTTGAACCGGGAAAATTCTAAAACATAACCGGGAGAAAACCGGGAATTTCATTTTGAAAAACCGGTGGCCACCCTGAATATGTAAAGCTGAAATTGAGTTTTAAGACGTTCATGAACTGAAAATTAGGAATTTCAGTATTTAAACAGTGAATATCTATCTTGAATAGTTATAAAGTATTTAATGAATTTGTATTTTCATAAAGCGTCAATTCATGCGGTATTTTTTCCAAATGAACATTTCTCAATGAGATGTTGGTTTTTCCTATATCGATTTTTCTACACAATGTTTCGAAATTTAGGTTTACAATGGTATAAAAAATATTTTTTTGGCAATAGTGTATTGCCAGCTTTTGATGTGGGAGAAACGATCATTTTTAAAGATGTGTATCGGACATTTACTGATTTTCTTTCGGCCATTTTTTGCAAAAAGCCAAAAAATATTTCAAATACGAGATAATGCCACGCTGCATCTCGCTCGTTCCGACATCAAATAGATACTGACGATTTTTAATTGAAAGCATTTTGGTTAGAATGTAGAGATTTTGATGGAAAATGTAAATTCTCAAATTTTAGCGTATTTTTATGGTTTACAGCAATTTCAGCTTATAGATCCTAGAGGCGAAGTACTTTTCGTAATTTCAACGAGCTTTTCGAGATGCTTAATTTTAAGAAATTACTCCTGTAAATTGTCATGGATTTCATTTTTCAGCGCGTCGTTTTCTTGAAACAACTCGAAAGCGGATTATTACTCGTTACAGGTGAGCAACGCTTGTATTAAACAAATAAAATTTGTGCCAACTGTATTCATGAAAGTTTTTGTAATTTCGATAAAACTTGGAAAATTCATAGAATCCTTACAATCTCTGATTTTCTTGAGTCCTTACTGAATGTTAGTTTTTTCAAATTTTGAAATAAATTAGAGAACGTTAGGCATGGTTTAATATCGCATGCACAAATTTCAACAGCTTCTTGGGGGACTGGGGTCAGAGATGATTAACAAAAACAAATTTTGAATCTCAATAATTGCAGAGACTACTCCGAAAATGTGCGGTCGAGTTCCAAAAAAATATTCCTTTCGGCTTTTAGCTGGGAAGTTTGACTTTTTTGCGTTTTTTTGATCGAAATTGATTATTTTAGCCGAAAAATTTCTTTCAATCTGATGATAGTGGGGTTGGGTACCTGAAATCGATGTATCATGTCGTCCAGCGTTTTTTCTGCACAGTGCATACTTTCTAGGCTTCGTACCGAATTTTTTGTGATTTATGCACTAGTGCAGAATTTTTTGAGTCATATTTTTGATTCTTCTATAATGTGTCAGTCATTGATTCTGAACTTGTAACAGGAGAAGACAGCAGTACAGAAACTTTTTTGGATTCTCTGCACTGTGCGTAAGGTCGGGTTGCAGAAAAAGACTGCTGTCGTTCCATGCTTGGTGTCACGGCAAATTGTCTCATTTGGATTTGGGAGGGGTATGAGCTGGGTATTACCCCTATTTGAAGATCACTGGTGCCTAATTCTGAAACAAAATGGCGTGTTCAGTGGACATTTGGCCACGCTGCCACTTGAAATTTCCAACTTGAAATTTTTTTGTACCATTATATACCTGAAAATGTGACTTTGGAGACCTCTGAGTCACGGATATCATAGTATTTGGTTACACCTAGCCAGGAGTAATGTCCCTCAGTTAACGTATAGTTTTTCTGAAGATTGGCCCTGACTTTTGAATTGGGCTAAAATCCTAAAAAAGTGCAACAGAGGGATTTTTTGTTTTTTGGCTCGGACGTCTTCAGGATTTTTAATAACTCAGAATTGAACCATTGAAATTCTGAAATCGATGCTTTAGTGTTAAGATTTTTCCCTTTGATTTTAAAAATGTTCATTCCTTCAAAATTTCTGCCTCTTATGGAAACAAGGTTAAAAATTATCGAAATCTCTATTATACGATTTTTCAGGCCCGCATAAATATAACGGTTATCCTTTGAGGCGTATCAATCAAATCTATTTGATCGCCACGAAAACCAAATTGGACATTTCGGGCGTCAAATTGCCCGAACATTTGAACGATAAATATTTCGCTCGGTCGAAAAAATCTATCAAGAAAGGCGAAACGGATATCTTTGCGCACAATAAACAAGTAAAATTCAAAATTTTGAGATATCAAAGTTTAGTGAATCCGTGGTTTAATTGGGCATTTTCCTTTTGATGACGTTTTTTGTGTAAAAGAATTAACATTTTCATCTCTTCACAAAAAAATTTGTTATAGAATCTACGAAATACCAATAGATTTTTTCTAAACATCAAGGTATACTATTCTAGAGAAAAAAATTAAAAGTTTGACATGAAAAATATTAAATTTGCTGCAGTTTATTTTCAAATATTTCGATTTTTGAATTGTAGTTATTTAATTTAATTGAAATTTCATAACTTTTTGACTTTGTCAAATTTTGAAAACATGTGCCATGTGTGTAGGAAATAAACTCAAGTATCTACTATGTAGAAGAATTTATTTGGATTCTTTTTTGTCGATCGTGAACAGATTCGTGCAAAAAAAAACGTTTTTCGGGTTGAAATCGAATTAAAATGTTCAAAATCTACCTTCAAAAGCATCAAACTTCTGTGATTTTATAACTGAGCTGGACATTGTTCTGATATTATTGAGCAAACAACGCTTTTTCGCTAATTAATTAAGGTATATCTGAAACCCCATTTTTAGGAATACGTCGTGTCCGAACAACGTAAGAAAGATCAGAAATTGGTCGATCAAATGATCATCGACGCGATCAAAAAACGCGAAGATAAAGGATTTTTGAAATCGTACCTTAAATCGTTGTTCGAATTGAAAAAAGGCCAATATCCGCACAACATGGTCTTTTGAAGCGGGCGAAATTTTGAATGACATTTTTGCGCGCTCTCATTGTTTCATTGTTGTTGAAAATATAAAATAATTATGCTAATTTTTCGAGCTGCGTGTCTCGAGATAATTCTAACACTTTCTTTGCCGAATTATGAAAGTTGAAAATGGGAATATTTGCACAAAAAGTTGAGGCGGATGTATAGTAATCCGTAATCCTGATCCTTAATCCTGAGTTCCTGACCCGATAAGGATCAGGAAAGGATAGGACTAGATAAAGTCGTCCTTAACGTCCCTAAATTCAAGGATCAGGACGACTACATGACAAATATTTTACAGTAAGATTAGATATTGAGATGCGTAAGTTGTATAAATAAAGACGACACCAGACAGTAGGTTTTATACATTTTATTGATCTTGTTCATTATTCTGAATTTTTTGTTTTCGTTCACGTTGCACATGTTTTGTAACGTACCTGCTAAAGCAGTACTGTAAATATGTAGCATACTGTATGTGATAGACATTTATTAAATAATATTTCATCTTCCTATTTTATCGTCTCAAGGGTGTCTGGGATTCACACCCAAACATTCCTATAAAATTATGTGAAACACTTTATTTTGATCCATTCACACCCCAGTAGCCCAATTAAGATGCCCCAATTAATTTGCACAAACGGCAGCTGGTCCCCTAGAACCTACACTAAACTACACATTCCACGGCTACCGTAATCCCCCCCTAAAAATCGTAAACAACAACTGCACACAGTAAAATACGTAAAAGCCCTGCCAGACAGTAGTCTCAAGTGTAACGGTAGCGACTGCCCCACAAAACATGTGTATACAGAGAAACCAATACAGGAAGCATGCACAGAAGCACAGAGGTGTGGCCAATCCCACCGTAGAAAGCAAACGAAGCACAGAAAGCATACGGTACCAGAAAAGCATTAGAGAGGCGTAACTAAGTAAGCATAAAAAGCGTAGCAGGAAACGACGATTGGCGGAAGAAGATGGACAGAAGCTCGACCTCCCTCGACGCCCAGGGAGCGGCCAAAATCGCCGTATAAAAGCAGAAGCAAAGCGTGATTTAGAGAGTTATTGGATTATTGGATTTGTAGTTTCTCAAACAGCGTTCGTTTCCGTTAAATATTTGCAAGCGGCCATTTTCACGAAAGCATTTAAACCGAGGCCCGTTCGTTATTTTTAAATCGAGACCGCGTTTTTCGTATTGTTGTCGACGTCTCAAAGCAGCCGTCTATTAGTATCGTATCGCCCCCATATTGTTCAATCGCCCGTCTCCCCCGTGCCCTGTTTCGTTGCCGTAACGTCCATTTGGTTAAAGTAAAGTGCTTCACACAAAATCTGGTCGTTACAGTTTACATACATGTGATTACATTTTGTTTCCATGTTTTTTGTTTATTTGTCATATTTTAATTTCCCCTTAATTAATTTTTTTAATTTCAAATTTTAAAAATTTTTTAAATTTAAATTTTAAAATTTTTTCAATTTTAAAGTTTAAAATTTTTTTTTTATTTTAAATTTTAAAATTTTTTTGATTTTAAATTTCAAAATTTTAAATTTTTCAGTTTCGAATTTTATATTTTTCTAAAATTTGTATATTTGAAATTTGAAAATTTTTAAGTTTTAAATTTTTAAACTTTAAATTATTAAAGTTTTTTTTTCAATTTTAAATTTTTTAATTTAAATTTTTTAATCTTAAATTTTTTAATCTTAAATTTTTTAATCTTAAATTTTTTAATTTCAAATTTTTTAATTTTGAATTTTTTAATTTTAAATTTTTTAATTTCAATTTTTTTAATTTTAAGCTTTTTAATTTTAAATTTTTTGATTTTAAATTTTTAAATTTTTTTTTATGTCACGATGCGCACACGCTGCCATCGTGCGTTTTCCTCTGAACCCGTAGACTTTATGTTTCACGCACAAGTCAGGGCCCCACACTCAGATATTTGTGACGGGCACTGCTGCACTCGCTCAGGCGATGCAGGACTGTGCAGTTGGTGGAAGCGCACGCTTCCACCCGGTGCGACACATGTTACATGGAGGTCCTGCTGAGAGGGGGCCCCTTGCATGCCTCAGCAAGGGGAGAGAAGTTGTGACGAGGACGTCACTCTTTTCTAGGGGGGAATGTCACGATGCGCACACACTGCCATCGTGCGTTTTCCTCTGAACCCGTAGACTTGATGTTTCACGCACAAGTCAGAGCCCCACACTCAGATATTTGTGACGGGCACTGCTGCACTCGCTCAGGCGATGCAGGACTGTGCAGTTGGTGGAAGCGCAAGCTTCCACCCGGTGCGACACACGTTACATTTAGATTTTTAATTTTAATTTTTAAATTTTTTAATTTTGAATTTTTCAATTTTAAATTTTCTAATTTAAAAAGTTTTTAATTTAAAATGTTAAAATTTTCTAATTTTAAACTTGTAATGACCAGATTTTGTGTAGAGCACTTTACTTTAACCAAATGGACGTTACGGCACGAAACAGCACGGGGGAGATGGGGGATTCACAATACAGGGCGATAGGATACTAATCGACGGCTGCGTGGAGACGTCGACAACAATACGCAAATGTGGTCTCCGTTCAAAATACACGAATGGGCCTCGGTTTAAATGCTTTCGTAAAATTGGCCGCTTGCAAATATAAAAATGATCGCGGAAAACGAATTTAAAACTATGAATAATAAAAATCACGCTTTGCTTCTCTTTAAATATGACGTTCTTGGCCACTCCCTGGGCATCGCGGGAGGTCGTGCTTCTGTCCATCTTCTCCAGCCAATTGTCGCTTCCTGCTTTGCTTTTCATGCTTACTCAGTCACGCCTTTCTAATGCTTTTCTAGTACGTTATGCTTTCCGTGTATTGCTTGCTTCCTACCGTGGGCTTGGCCACACCTCTGTGCTTCTGTGCATGCTTCCTGTATCTGTTTCTCTGTATACACATGTTTTGGTGGGGCCGTTGCTACCGTGGCACTTGAGACTACTGTCTGGCAGGGCTTTTACTTATTTTACTGTGTGCAGGTGTTGTTTACGATTTTTACGGGGGATTACGGTAGCCGTGGAATGTGTAGTTTAGTGTAGGTTCTAGGGGACCAGCTGCCGTTTGTGCAAATTAATTGGGGCATCTTAATTGGGCTACCGGGGTGTGAACGGATCAAAATAAGGTACTTCACGTAATTTTATAGGAATGTTTGGGTGTGAATCCCAGACACCCTTGAGACGATAAAATGCGAAAATAAAATAATATCTAATAAATGTCTATCACATACAGTATGCTACATATTTACAGTACTGCTTTAGCAGGTACGTTACAAACTTTAATTTTTTTTAATTTTAAATTTCAAATATTTTAATTTTAAATTTTTTTAAATTAATAGAGTTTGACATCAAAATTAGTTAATTTTAAAAAAAATAAAAACGCGGGAATCAATCAACAAAAACCGCAAATCTGCCGTTTTGTTCTAAACAAAGATGGCTACAGTATTACAACGCGCTGTAGTTGCAAAGTATTGCACTTGCGTAAAGTGCGCATATTTTACCGAAAAACATGAAAAATCTATTTCTTAGCTGACTACTCTATCTTATCTGGTAGCAAATTCTTAGTTTTTCCTAATTTCACTTCATTTTACATTTCAATTACCGGAGAATGTAACTAGGATTATGCGCAGGCTGAAGCCGTTACGCATTTGATGAGTATTTACTGTAGCGTGCAGCTTTCCTGATCCTTAAAAAGTACGGAAGGCTTGTACTTTGCCGATCCTTTCCGGATCAGGAAGATATCGGGAACACCTTTCCTTATCAGGTCGGGAACACTATCCCGATCCTGATTTCAGGATTACGGATTGCGTCACGATCGAAAATTTAGGGAACGAGCCTTCCTGACTCACGAAAGGTCATTTTTTTAAGGATCAGGACGACTATACATCGGCCTTTAGCGCCTTTTCAGCGAAAAGTAAAATAGCGAAGTTTTGGAACGGGTTCTGAAAATGGCTAATTTTAAAATGTTATCTCTAGTATGGAAAAAAATGGAGACTGGTCGGGAAGACGTTTCGGCCAACAGCCTGTTGGGTCGTCCATTTCGATCTGGGGCCGGTTTCTCAAAAAGCGTTCAACGCTAAACGCGTCTAACTCACGTCTAAAATGACGTCATATGTTTATTCAATGTTTCTCAAAAGACGTTCAAGCTAAACACGTTTAAAGTTAGACGAAAAATTTAGACGGGGTGGGACCCTGGGTTAAGTAATGTGAAAAATTTTCAAATTATGCTTGCACGTTTTTTTCTTTATATTATTGTTGTACTCGGTGATGGGGTTACATTTCTCTTGCATTTGTAAATCAGTTTGGAAGTAGGCTTTAAAGCGAACTTCTTCTCAATTGATCATTTTTTAATTGACCGATAATGAATTCTAGGAAAGTTTTGGATTTTAAAAAGTTACATTCGCAAGGATTCGAGCATTAGTACCACAGTTGAGATAATGGCATGTCTGATGTGAGATAGATACAAACTAGTTTATTAGAAAATGCCCCGATGGGGCAGAAAAAAGGAGGGGGGTTAGGTTATTGTTAGGTTATCATGATGTACAGGCTGCTTTTGAAAGCTTTACAGACAGCTTTTGCAGGGTGCTTTTGAAATTCATGTGGAACATTATGATTAGGCTTTTTGATTTGTAGGAAAAATCACTAATTTCGGAATTTTCGATATTTGTATTGAGGTCTAGATATCACACCTATAGGTTCCGCGCTTTTCATTCAGGCTCTTTCTGTATTATTTCAATCAGCATGTACCCTTTTCAATTTCCCGTAAATTTTATGCAAAAAGTCCAGATGTGTCATACTTTGTAGATTTCCAATAATTTTATGTTTTTGTTACAGAAATAATTCACATTTCAGAATGTGACCACATCAGGAATTTTTTCTCAAATCTAAACTTCGTGAAAATTCACAAAACTGCATTTCTTATTTAGTGGCTTCCATGTTCATGCTGTTGAAATTCCAGATTCACAGGCACATAAGTGCTACTAAAATCAAATTTCGTATCTGATTCCAGATTGCCAAACTATCGAGAAAATAATTAGGAATCAATAATACCATGTTTTTACCTAATAAAGTTCATCAAAAATGATGCAAAAATATTGACAAATTTACTTTGTGAAATGAAACATTGGGATCAGAGTAAAACTCGTCAGGCAGATTTCGAAAATCCAAAAGTAGACAGTGCATCAAAAGATGGGTATTCCCAATGATTTCATCCCTTTCATGTTTTCTCTAAGACAGGAATGGCAGGCATTTGATCTCATATGCTTTATCGTTATTATACTTTGCATAATCAATATGTTAATTTGACAGTGGAAAAACCATTTAAATAGCTCACTGTCCACAAAGAAAACGAAAGGGCTGCTTTTTCAGTTGACCTGTCATAACTTTCCCCTGAAAGTTACTTGTCTGGCTTCAGCTGATATTCGGCAAATGCGGAAAACAAATGGTAATGTTGATATATGGTACAACAATGATAAATACAATGTCATAGTTTGGAAGATGTGTAGGCAACCTAGGACTATTGATCAATTTGCATATTGTAAGCTGCACATGCAATTTCAGGCTCTACAGTGGAAGAAAAAACCATATACGAAAACGAATTATCCGAATTTTTGGCGGTGCAATCATTAGCCGAAAATGGACCAGATGACCCACTATAAGACTTCAAGGAATTATCCTCATCTGATGATGATTCAGCAACCCGTTACAAGATTGCAGAACCCCTGGAACAAGGTCATATTTCCTTGATCATGCATGAAATTAGGCTTATCATAACCTTTTTTAGTTTCAAAGAGCAACATGCTGGCTGAACTTTGTAAATTGGATTGCTGGAAAAAGAAGTGGGTGAGTCATAATAAATAAGCCTCTAATTATCATACATGTTACACAAACAATATTTAACATTTCGAGTTTAAACTAACTCTATTAGATGCAGAATTTTCTCTCGAGTCTGTTGATGATTCTAACATTGTGCAATCTTTTATATTTACTGTTGTTTTCCATGAAAAGTCGTGACCTCCAAAAACTTGTAATTTCTAAGTGGTAGAATGGTGAAATGCCAACAAAAATTTGCAGCGACTTAAGCAATATTATCAGCCTAGCTACAATCAAGCAATGGATTCAAAAGCTAAAGATGGAAGGTCAATTAATCTTGCGGAAGTCTTCTGGTCGACTTCGCACTGTCGGATTAAGGGCGCTGATCAAAAAGGTGAAGAATCGAATTGGACGGAAACAACAAATTTCAACTCGAATGTTGGCAAAGGAACTTAACATTTCCCAATCATCAATACAATGCGCCTTATCAAGTGACCTTTATCTTAAGCCCTATAAAAAGGTCGTGCAGCCTCTCCTAACCAATGGCCACAAAATGAAATGTGGACAATTTGCCAACTAGTTCTGTAACAATTTTTACAAACAAGACACTCTGAAATTTTTGTTTTCTGACGAAAAAATGTTCAGCATTGAGGGAGCTTCCAATTCTCAAAATGACCATGTCTGGGCAGTCGATAGAGCTTCTGCTGATCAAAATGGCGGCATAAAGCAAAAGCGGAAATTTTCCCAGCAGGTTATGGTTTGGCTTGGTGTCAGTTCAAAAGGTGAGCCGGTTTGTTTTTTCATTTCTTCATTGCCTGTTGCTGACTTTCTTCACCATTTGAAGGTGTTACTGACTTGGTTATCCTCCAAGAAAGGTTGATCATCAGCCGTATATTAAAGAAGTGTTGCCCGTGGCCTCAAAATGTAGGAACAAATATTTCGGGAATGATTGGACCTTGCAGCAAGATGGGGCTTCGATTCACACTGACCGAAGGTCACAAGCATGGTGCAGGGACCATTTTCCGAGGTTCATTGACAAAGAGCATTGGCCTCCAAATTCTCCTCCTTTGGATTCTTCTATTTTGAATGAGTTTTCAGTCAAATGCACTGGAATCGTGTGAAAAATGTGAAAACCTTGATTGAAGAATTGAAATGTGCTGTAAAACGAATTGGGCCTGAAATTTGTTTAGAAAGTTGTAAATCTTTTACTGTTCATTCGAACCATGTTTTTCAAAACAAAGGTAACTTTTGTGAATAGTTGCTTATTGTTGTTTATAGACAATAAAATTGTCTTCAAAATAAGATGTCTGTATTACGAATTGCCTGAACAAAGCGCCAAACTAAAGCCAAACTGGACCATCCAAGATGAAAGTCATGAAATGGCTATGAATGAAGTGCATATATTTTCATGACTCTGATACTACTGGGACCGGTTTCTCAAAAAGCATTCAAGGCTAAATGCATCTAACTCAGGTCTAAAATGACGTCATATGTTTATTCAATGTTTCTCGGAAGAAGTTCAAGCTAAACATGCTTAAAGTTAGACGAAAAGTTTAAACAGGTTGGGACCCTGAGGTAAGTAATGTGAAAATTTTTCAAATTATGCTTCCACGTTTTTTCTTTATATAATTGTTGTACTCGGTGATAAGAATACATAGCTTTTGTAAATCAATTTGGAATTAGGCTTTAAAGCGAACTTTTTTTCAATTGATCATTTTCTAGTAAAGTTTTGTATTTTCAAATTTTACGTTCGCAAGGATTCGAGCATTAGTACCACAGTTGAGATAATGGCGCGTCTGATGTGAGATAGATACAAATTTGGCAGTAACTTCGAATTTTTATCGAACAGACCGCCCATTATTTGATTGTATCCAAAAGCTACAGTTTCGAAATTGTGACAAAAATGACGGATTATTTACTGAAAAATATCATAGACAAATATGCTAAATCTCCAGATAATGTGGAGGATATGTTATTGGGTGGGTAGTAGCCACCTGTATGGGCTGTGAGGACACGGCCCAGCCCCCCCTCCCAGTTTCACTTCTCAGCTTGAGCTCGGTCCGTGAAAGCTCATTTTTTTAATTGTGTGTCACAATGATGAAAAATTATGATTACACAAAAAAATCAACCAAAACCAAATCAAATATAAGTTGCTAAATAAAAATATACCAAACTATTATTTTTTCTAGAACTGATTGTATTCACTTGCAGTATGTAGTCTTTAAAAATGTTTGAATTTTAGGTATGACCCATTTGCACTTGGTGTCACATTAACTGATGTGGAGCCATGTCACATTAAAAAGAGGTGGTGATCAGTCACATTGACGGGCAAACCCGTACCATGTCCCATAGGGAGCATGGCCATGACACGGTAGGTGACATGCTGTGACCCCGTGGGGTGGCTCCAGTATGTGTCTTCAGTTCGGGAACCCAACCCAGCTGATACTACCACAGGTAAACCTATGGTGTATCTCGGCCTTGTCCTGGGGTTAATGCTGTAGAATAATGGACAACGCGGCCGGGTCGGGGGTGTCAATCCCTAATCCTCATTCTACGGAATGGGGGACGGTGCCATTCGGAGAATGGCTTACTGTAGGGGACCCGATTGTTAACCTAAATCCCCTTTTATTGGCCCTGACCTTAAGGGTCTGAGGGCTTTCTTAACTGAGGGTCCTTCCGAGGGAAAACTAGCTTAGGGGAGACTCCCACAAATAAACCCTCAACAACAATAACCCCTGAGAGGACTCACGATACTCCTTCTCAAGTTACTCGGCGCTGGGCGACGGGTTCGGGGTCAAACGCGGGGTCCTACGGACGGCGATGTGGGAATGAACTCCGAGCGATTCGGCGTGGGGATTCGGCGGCTGCTAAACGGCAGGCGGCGATCACTAACGTTTCCTCGGCGAGGGGCGACGGGTCTCTACACTAACGGCGACGGCGACGGGTTCCTACGGTCGGGTTACTGTAGGCGACGGTGTGTATGTGTAGGTATGTAGGTCGGGGCGAAAATATGGTAATTTATTCGACGTACGGCAAGGCGCAGTTGACAACAATAAAAATATATAAAAATATCGACGGCGGACGCGATGTGAAGCTAAAACGACGAAAAACCAGTTAGGCTCAAAGAGAGTGCCCAAAAACACACAAAACATGCCCTTTTAAAGGGCTCCATAGATTACAGTATGCCTTGGGCGGAGTTAACACTCCCCCAAGCTAACTTCTGCAGCGGAAATCGTTGCAGAAGATGCCTATGATCACATAGACATTTTCAGTTCACAACGTTAAGCATTGGGGCGAGTTTTCACTCTCCATGCTTAACATAGGAACGTCACTAGTGAAGAATTTCAACTAGTCGTTTCACGTTGTGAAACGTCGCTAGTTTTTACTGATAAGAAGTGCACGTTGTGCTCTAATTACAGCGATGAGCTCGGAGAGCTTATCTTTAACGGAAATTCTTGACTAGCGGGTACATACCGTAGTCTACGTGTGCGATTGAAAATAATAAATCGAAACGGAAATAAATGTGCGCAAAAGCAACAGAAATAAACATAAAAAGTACACACATAAATTGCATGTAAAAAGTATAAAAACGAAACGCAAAATTGATGTAAATTACTGTAACACAAAACATAACGAAAAACATAATGAAAAATTGTGATGTGGATCACGTGACGTTCGACGAAATCCGTCGGCACGTGACACGGCGGTCCTTCGAAAAAGGGCGTCCTCGTCCTTGTGCCGGCTGTGATGGTCAAAACGTTCAAGTGAGGGTGACGGCGAGCGGTTGCTGGTTAAGTGGTTTTCGGTATGTTCTGGTTTGTGGAATTGTGTCAATGTTGCGTGGAGTTGCTGACGTCCATTGGCGATGCGTGAAGTTGCTGACGTCATTTGATCCCTTCGGTGAAGTTGCCAATTGTCGGTTGATTTGTGAAATCTGAAACGAGACTAAAAGAAAAATTTTAGAGGCGAGATATAGGCTATCGCATGGATGCGCCTGCAATGTGAAGCAATACCCTAGTTTAGATGCATTGATCGCTGCTCATTCTCTTCTTTACACCGCTATTCCAGCTTGGAACAGAAGTGGGTATTTTGTGAGGGGCACAGCAGTCCTTCGAAAAAGGACGACCCCGTCCGTAAGTAAAGAAGAGAAGAGCTACTTGATTACGGGTCGACGACCTCTGCGTCAAGATGTGGGTCAATGAGATCTTGTGTAAAATCTCTATTTGTTGACGGGATCAACAAAGGTGCCGTCTCGATGACCTGGGAAGTGGAAGGTATCTCCTCTTCTTCTGTAGGCTGAGCTGGTGACATGTAGCGTCTAAGCTGATTGACATGCACAGTATCCTCTTGATCAGCCTCAAGTCGAATGGTGACATTAGGATAAGCCACATTCGTGACAAAGTAGGGGCCATCATAAATGGGCAATAATTTGGGCGTTAGACCACGTTTTCCAGTAGTGCGCAGTTTGAGCACTTGATCCCCAACCTTGTATGAGACATCTCGTGCCATGCGGTCGTAAGACCTAGCATAAGCCGCTTGTGATCTCTCAATTTTGCTCTGGATCAGAGTCAAGGCATTTGTAAAATGCCATCTGACCTCCATATCATAAGTAGAAACTTCTATGATATGGGCCGGAGGATTAAATGAGAGTGCTGCATCAACAGGTAGCATGGGAGTACGACCATACATGAGTTCAAAGGGTGAATACCCTGTGGACTCATTCATGCTAATGTTGACAGCGAACACAGAGTACGGCAGGTGTTCATCCCAATCAGTATGACCTTGGTGGACATACATACGTAACCGTGTGGCTAGCGTTTGGTTAGCTCTTTCCACTTCTCCGTTTGTCATGGGATGATAAGCGGTGGAGTGGATTTTCTTAGTTGAACAAATGGCAGTGATTTCAGTCATCAGTTTGGACGTGAAATCAGTACCACGATCAGACTGAAGAATCTGCGGTGCCCCATGTCTACAGACAATTTGAGTAACAAAAAGTCGAGCTATAGTTTGCGCAGTAATGTCCGGAGTAGCGAAAGCTTCAACCCATTTAGTAAAGTAGTCTATAAAAACTACAATAAAACGGTTTCCGTTTTCACTAGTGGTCATTGGTCCCATACAGTCGACACCGACTCGATGGAACGGTCCCGTAATGGAGATTGGTTTCAGAGTTACACGTGTCTTTTGTCTCGCAGGCTTATTCCGTTGGCAAAGATCACACCGCTGACAAAAGGACTTGATGTCCGAACTGAGGGAAGGCCAGTGGTACCTGCGGGCTATAAGCCTCGCGGTACGGTTCGCACCAAAGTGTCCAGCAAGAATGTCGTTGTGATGAGCCTCAATAATGGTAGTAACCATTGAACGAGGGACAACAATCTTGTTGGACTCGCCTGTCCACTTCTGAAGGATGTTATCCAACAGATGGTAGCCATTAACATCATTCTGATCACCGTAGGGTTTTAGTGACCTGAGAATGGAGGCTAATTCCGGATCCTCAAATTGAGTTGCGAGAAGGTCATGGTGCTGCGCATCCTGTGATATCTCTGCATAAGACTCAGACCTGGCCAGGTGCTGCGCACCATTGGTGGTCCTTTGGGATGAGTTCGCCAGGCGCTGAGCACCATCGGAGATCATCATAACTTCTCCCTCGGGTCTGTATAGGGGAATATCGTCAATACTCTCCCCGGCAAGGGAATTAGGATCAGGAAGGCGTGATAATGCGTCGGCATTACCATTAGACCGACCTTTCCGCGGCCGAATAGTCAGTTTGAATTCAGCTAACGCGAGGCCCCACCGAGCTATCCGGGACGAAGGGTTCGGTTTTTCCAACACAGCTTTAACAGCAGTGTGGTCGGTCTGAACGACCACCTCATGTTGAAAGAGGTATGGCCGAAAGTGCTTGACGAAATGGACAACAGCGAGAGTTTCCAACTCCGTAATAGTGTAGTTTTTCTCAGCTGCTGTTAACCCTCGACTGGCGTACGCAACAGGATGGTCGTATCCATTCTCGTCCAACTGGCTTAGAACTGCTCCTATCCCCGAAATACTTGCATCAGTTTGAAGTATAAAGGATTTCGTAAAGTCCGGGTGGCGCAGGACAGGAGGGTTCAACAACAGCCTTCGGAGTTCGTCGAACGCCGATTGCTGAGGTTTTGACCACTGGAAGGTAACTTCCTTCCGTAAGAGCTTGGTCAGCGGCTCGCTGAGCCGAGCGCAACCAGGGATGAAACGCCTATAATAAGACACAAGACCAAGAAAAGACTTGATGTCTTTAGCGTTTTGTGGAATGGGTAGATCCTGGACGGCAGCCAATTTGACTTTGTCGGGTTCGAGACCTTTCTGTGAGATGCGGTACCCGAGATATTCTACCTCAGAGTGCGAAAACTTGCACTTGCTCAGTCTGAGCTTCATTCCACCCTGACGGAGACGCGTAAACACATCCGTCAGGCGCTCAAGCATCTGGGTGTGAGAATTCCCGAACACCAAGATGTCATCGAGATAGGTCAGTGCAGTGCGCCACTGCAGTCCTGTAAGAAGCAGATCCATGAGGCGTTGAAACGTCCCAGGGGCATTGCAGAGACCAAAAGGCAGATAATTGAACTCGTAAAGTCCAATAGGTGTATTAAACGCCGTTTTTTCTTTGTCTGCCTCGGCAATAGGTATGGACCAGTAGGCGTTAGCCTGGTCAAGGGTAGTAAAGTATTTCATACCCTTGAGTGTGTCCAGGATATCATCAATCCGTGGGAGAGGGTAGACATCCTTTTTCGTGACCTCGTTGAGACCACGAAAATCAACACACATCCGGTGTGACCCATTTTTCGTGCGAACCAAGACGGTGTTAGTAGCCCAGGGAGAAGTGCTAGGCCGAATAATACCTTTCTCTTGGAGCGCTTTGACCTCTTGTATGATGAGATCCTTTTCCTTGGGCACGGTGCGGTAAGGGAAACGGCGGACTGGGCGAGCGTCACCCCTGCTGATCTCATGGTGCACAAGGTCAGTGGAACCTGTGTCCTTTTCATCAACAGTGTAGAGGTCAGTAAATGCGACCAGCAGATCGAGCAACGCTGTTTTATCCTGTGAGGAGATATCTGAAGATATCACAGCATTGGCTTCAACCCACTTACGGTCAAGAATGGTATCAGACTTGACCGCCGATCCCTGTGAGGAATCAGTGTGCATCTGCACATGACCGATGGTCGTGTGCGGGTAGAGAACCACTGCGTGAGTGCTTGGGTTAACTACCTGTAGGGGTATGCGACCATTGGTCACAGTACTCACAGTACCAGCAAAGTATACATTACGTTGCTGACCCAAAAGAGGCTTAGGGAAGAAAGCTACTTCGGGTACAGTTGCATATATTGAAGGTACGGGTGCAGTGAATTGTGTTAGCGAGCGAGGCTCAAGGACAATCAACTCCTGCAAGGGTAGCGCCCCACGAGCAGAAGGTGGATTGTGGATGAGGCCTTCACACGGAACTCGAAGTTCCTTGAACTGAAGAAAGGATTTCTCCCAGCTCAAGCTGACGCAATTGAAACGTCTGAGGAAGTTCGTCCCCAAGACTAGTTCAGCTGAACAATTCTCTTGAACTTGGACTTGAATCCGTTCAGAGACATCAGCCACTGTCACCGTGACATAGGCAGAGCCTAGCAGTAGAATCGGGGACCCATTGGCTGCTATGGGGCGAGCCCTAGTCTCTGTGAGTACCAAGTCGGGTAACTGGACCGCCAACTTGTGATCCAGGAGCGAGAAAACTGCTCCAGTATCAATTAGAGCCTTGGCCTCTATCCAATTGTTCAGTAGAACCTTGATATGAGGGGTCCTCATTTCAGTGGGGTAGAAGGCTGATACTACATGACCTGGGTCAGGTACAAAGTCATCAAAGCTCGACTCTGGCGCATTGGTCCGCCTCGGTATGGGTAAGCCAGTGCGTCGGAGTAAACCTACCAGAGCATAGCCAACCGATGTTTCCGGATTGGCCTCAGGAGTTGGATGGACCTGAACAGTTAGTACATGGTCTGACCTCTCTCCTGAGCTCTGAGTAGCTCCTAGTGATTCAACCTCAACGTCAGAGAGTGGTGGCACCTCTAGTACAGGTGATGCAGGTGCATCAGAATCACTAGGCTTGCGAAAACGGCCCTTCTCTAGTGTAACTGGAGAGTTTCCAGGCGGTGGTCGAGGGCAGTTTGACCCTGACCTGGCCATGGAATGACCACTAGCCCGTCTAGAAGAGGTCCTACTTCCTCTGGTTGACCCACGGGATGAGGCAATGGAGGAAGCTCGCGAGTGTGGCCGAGAAAGAGACGAAGTCCTTGATCGTGAGCGAGACCCGGACCTGTGGGAGGCCCTTGATAGGGAACGTGTGTTCTCCCACCAGGGTTCGATTTGATCAATCTCGGCTGCTGTCAACAGAAGTGGCAGTTCTACCGCATTCAATCGGCAGACATGTTGTTGGTAGTCAAACGTAATATTCTGGAATTGTTCTAAAAAGTCCAATCCAAGAATCAGATCGACCGGTGCCCAGAAAGGAGACGTAGTCTTACACACATGGAGATGTATATCCACTCGTGTGTGTGGCTGACGGGTTCCCGGCAACATTATTTCATACGGTCCTGAAAGGAGAGTATGTACAGCTTTACCATTGATACTCATCAATGGATTAAAGTCATGATGTTGCTGGAAAGCCATCGCCGCCTTCAGACTTTCTTTGATCAGCGCTTTGTGAAGGCGTTGACTAATGATAGTCCGTGGACAACCAGTATCAAGGAAAGCTGGAGTTTCCTTGTGGTCAACCAGTACGACAAAACACGGAGTGATCCTGTCTAACTGAGTTGGCACATCGTTCTGTACGTAATGAAAACCTACCCAACGCTGAACTTTCCGCAGGAGGTTCAACGGCGAGTATTGGCTAACAAACCGAACCTGTCTTTTCCGCAGGCGGTAGCTGAGGTAATAGGAGATCCCAACGTAGATGAGAAATCCTGTACCGGCCAGGACTGCCAGGGCAATAAGTGTGTTAAAGATTAGCTGCACTGGTCCGCTCAAAAGAGACTGTAAGCCCTGCATGAGGTTGTGCTGCTGACCAGTAATCACATGGTTTGCTGCCAGACCAACACCTTCCAGTGAGGCTCTAATGTCAGTCCCTACCCCTGCAACCGCCTGATACAAAGTATCTGGTTGTAGGGATAAACCAGCTGTATAGTTTACCAACCGGTTCAAGACCGCTTCAATTTGCTCAGTCTTGTAAACGTACTGTTTAAAGAAAGCAAAACTTGAAGGGGTCATGGCCAACTGATCATGAAAGAGCGCAGGAGCGTCAAAGTGAGTGACGTTGAAGCGCTGCTTCCAGAACAGCTCCAATGGAATATGGCTCACATGGACCATGCCAGATTCAGTAAACCAGCCAGAGCGATTTCGGAAAATCCCTGTAAAGTGGTGGTCACACGGCACCTTTGGACTGAATTTAGTGAGATCTGGGCCACCGGGGGTGGCAAAATAGATGGTACCGCCGACCTGTACGGGTAGATACTTGTAGCAGGCGTCTCCCACTCGGTACGAATGATAGACATAAGTGGCGTTGACCTTTTGACACGGCCATATTGTCAGTGCTTCACCCGTAAATTCCGCCGTCAGGTCATTCCTTTGAAGAAATGCCCGGGCTCCTAGTGTAGGGTCAAAACGAAGCAACTGCCAAGTCAGATCAAGGTAGCGTTGAGCGTGAGAACACAACTCTAGCCACATGAATCGAAAATTGTTAATTTCCGACTCTTTGATCTGCTGAGCCAGGTAATTCAGTTTGGCATTGACGGGGTCAGGGACGGAGTCCTTTGCCAATCCGAATAACCTCTGGGTCAGATTAAATCTTCCGTGGATGCGTAGAAGAAGACCCTGATCCGTTCGTACTGTATTCAACCGGAGGTCAGGACACAGTCGAAATACCCGAGAGTTTCCCGGGATCTTCAGGGCGACCTGCAAATCATCGATGATGATGTGGTTCCCTGATACAGACGCAGTGTAATTACCTTGTGGTCGATAATGGCACTGTGCTGTAAAGTTTGTGGCAGGCCAAACAATTACCCCGTCTAGAGTAGTGCATTGACCTGCAGTGGGACTGCATCCACCTACATCTCCTAAGGTACTTAGAGCTGTAGTGCCATCCCACGAAGCGACCTGTCCCTCCTCGATGAAAAGGTTAGCCACTGTCTTGCAGACGTCATTGCAGCACCATGAGTACATCACCTCCAGTGTTTGGTTAGTGCTATAAAAGCCAGGACGTATTTCCACGAGCTTTTGTAAACCAAACACCTTTGTGTGATGTGCTAGTGTACACGCCGCAGGCGCGAGGTGCTGAGTAGTAATGACGTCCGCAGTAATGCCCCTAGATCCGAAAAAACCAGTGTTTGTGCATACCTTACGATTCCGTAGGGTACATTTCCATGCTTTAGTCGTGATTGGATCGGAAATAGGTACATATACTGTAACATTCATGCGTCGTGGACTCCACGAAGATTTTGGTGGTTTGCATTCAACTTTTTGAGGTAACTCAAGTGGATGACCGCTTCTTGAAAGACCACAAAATTGGTATTGAGTAGCATGTGTTGCAGAACTCATTCCTAAGAACAGTAGTGTCACGAAGGCCCAATTTATTACAAACAAAATATTTACAAACGGTGTCTGCAAATTTACACCAAAATTTACAGTCTTCACCCGTCGGGCGGCTTCATTCTTCGACGTCGTCGTCGTCGGACGACGCGGGCTCCTCTCCGGGGAAGTCGAAGACCAAGCCTCCTCCGGGGTGGACTTCTCGAAGAACGCCAATCTTCGGGGACCGCGGGACGGTAGCCGTCGGGAATGGCGACGCCTCGGTGACGTTGACGGCGTTGTGAACGGCGGGCAACGGTTCTCCAAAGGCGTTGGCGACCGGTTGCTGGGGCGCAATCGCCGCCAAAGTTTGGGCTCCCGTCGTCGTTGTGGTCGGTGACGTGGCAACAACTGCTGTGGGCCGCACGTTGCGACTGGCCTTTTCCACAGCGCGGCGGACGGCGTCCACTGCCGGCGACGACGGTTCACCGTCCAACAGGATCTTGTCCACCGGGGTGGCGCGGATAGTTCCGTCGGCGATAAACTCGAGCGCCCGTCGAGCGACGTCGGGTCCCAAAATCCGCAACACCGCCGGTGCCGATAGCATGACGTCGGCGGCCGTAAGCGCCTCAACCTCGAACGGCTCGTTGAGTAGCGCCCAGGGGAGGTGCGGATGCTTTTTGGCCAAGTCGGTTGACCAAACAGCCCGCATCGCGTCCGTGACGGATGAGGAATCTGTAAGCAAGAAATCATTAAAGCCGGGGACTTGTAAAGATATCTGTCTTGTGAGCTTGAAACTTCAGAAAAAGAAGGCAGTTTACCTATCAGATTCATCGATTCCAGCTGACCGACGACCTCCAACGCGGAGTCCGTGGGAATTCCGGGCGGCGGTCCCTGGTTGATAACACGTGCCGGTGGCGCTGTTGTACCATCTGTCGGTCGATACGACGCGATTACGCTGACGTTGCCAGTCGTATTCGATGTTGCTGACGGGTTTACGTTGACCGGCGTCGCATATTTCGGTGGTGGCGGCGGAAAAGTCGACAACGGGGTCGCCGAAACCACTGCCGTAGCTGAAAAACCAATACTGATTACACAGACAGGATAACACAGTTGTGAGCGATCCGCCAGGTGTTCAGCCAAAACTTCATCATCCAGATCAAATAAATCTGGGTGAAGAAGACCGTCGGTAACCCCTACAGCATTATTTTGCCGTGGAGGTGACCGATATTGGTTCCCTATCCCGTGAGGAGTTGGATTAGCATACCTCCGAAAATTTCCACTTGCCCCCTGAGGAGAATAACCAGAGTTACCAAAATTAGTCTCACCAGGCAGTGTCGAATTTCGATTGGGGCAAGCTGTTGCCCGGTGCACTCGTAGTTTTCGGCAATGCGGGCAGGGTCTGTCGCATCGGTCAGTCGGGTGCGCCCTCGTTCGACAAAAATAGCAACGGCTGGCGCCAGTGGCGGAGGCGGTGCTAGGGCCGGCGCTATCGGGATTTTGCGCCCGACAAGTAGCGTCGTTGTGGGTGCAGCGTCCATGGTAGGAGCACATCTGTAGATGTGCCCCTGACGGGCGATCGCCGGCGACCTGGACACGCGTCGACGGCGTCGATGACGGCGTCGAATTTCTCGAAGGTGGCGCCGATTGCTGAGCCGTAAGTCGCGCAACGTGAGCCGTGAGCCGGGCCATCTCCGATTGTAAACGTCGAACCTCGTCGGACGGCGTGGCCGACGGACGTTGAGCGGTGCTCCTTTGATTCGACATTGACCTGACGTTGTCGGCAGTCCTTTGTTCTGAAGAGAAAACAGCATTAGATGGGGCAGTATACCTAATCTCATCCCGAAAAATCTGTGATTCCGCGTAACAGGCTGCTTTGAGCGTCTCTTCAAGAGTTGTGAACTCCCTGAACTTAATACTATCTCTAAGGACTGGTCTCAACCCTCTTAGAAAGATAGGTTTAATAATAGAATCCCTAACGTCAGTCGCGAGATCCGGATAAGCCACCCTGGACAGTCTCTTAAGGTGCTCAAGGTAGACTATCGCGGATTCAGTCGGCTTCTGCAGGCGATCCTGGATCAACTGCTGATGCAGATCTGAATCACGCCCTACTGGAAAGTCTCTCCTAAGAAAAGCCGTGAACTCTTCGTAGCGGGTAGGCTGCGGAGTACCACTGCTAAAGTCCCGGTAGGATGCCAGAGCAGGACCTGTGAGGCAAGACTCCAGAAACGCGATTTTATATGCATGATCCGCTTCTGTTACCCCTTGGAGTGTAAAGAAGCGGGTCAAGTGGGATATAAAATCCGTTATGGACTCACCAAAAGCACCTGAAAAGGCAGGAGGGGCCATGAAGCTGGACACAGGAGGGTGCCTTCTGCCATTCATAGCCTCTAGCTTTTGGTTGAGTGGTCCAAGGGCATTCTCAAATGCAGCTTGGACCTTATTCTCAATCTGTGAAGGTAAATCAATTTCTGACTTCATAGATGAGAATTCGTCTTCCTGTAAGGTATCTAAGACTGATGATCGTGCCTGTGAAGTTATTCGATCAAACTGGATAGAGAGAGGTTCACTTGTCCGTTTAAACTTAGTACTAAGTCGACAGGAACGTCTAGGTGTCTCTATTTTGTAGAAGTAAAGTAAGAGTTATTTTTGTAATCGCGTGGCGAGGAAGCGCGGGAAGTACGAGATCGTTTGCGCGACGGCGTGTTGAGGCTGTAACGCTTGTTCTTTTCAATATCTAGCGGCCACTCAGCGATGGGGCTAGAAAAGGACAAGGTTTTAGCTCTCAGAACAGCCAGACGGAGAAATAGGTTGACTCAGAAGGGAATTTATCTGGTCACCTATGGAGGTAAAGAGGGGATAACCCTGGTGTAAAGAGAGGGGGAGGTATACCCAAACTTTAGAGATGAATGGGGCAAGACCCGGTTATTTGAACCAAAAGTATAATACATTTGAAAGAAAGTGGTGGAATTCCAAACCATAAAATTAAGGAACCGACGTGAGGGCGTACGGATAAACCCGCTCAAAAGGGAATTTTATCTGGAGGTCAAGTCCGTTGTACTAGTTTACAAACTTTGGGATATGGGAGGGCTCGTAACCGACAAAGTCCTACTCACCAGGAGTAGCGCATGGAGTAGCTTAAGAATTAATAAGTAAAGGGGGACAACTTAAAGTAAACTCAGTGTGTGCTAATAGATAGGGACAAAATTAGTTTACAAACCAGACTACGCAAAGGGAATCGCACTATTACGCAATCGGCCTCACTCACTAGGAGCAATTGCGAACTCTGAAAAGTGTGATGACTAGACAGGAGGATCCCGGGAGGACGTCATTCGCGTGTATGCTACAACCGTGCCCAAAAACGGGAATGCGCGTTTTGAACAGAACGGGAACTCTCCAGGAGTATTATATACAGCTGGGGGCCGGGTTTCCGTTCACTGAGATGAAGTGAGGATCGCAGGTCACCAGTTGAGATATAAGAGCACCAGGTACCAGGGTGCTATTCTGACACACTCAGTCAGTAAAAGGGCATGGGGGTCCTTGGCCCAGCTGTGCCGGTGGTGGAGGTGGGGAAATGCAGGCTTCCTCCTATGAATCGAGGCTAGGCTCAACGCATCTTGAGATCAGGGGTACAGTCTGTCTCGAATAAGTGAGTGTAAAGTGAGGAGCTAAGGCGGACTTAGTTGTAACGTGTTTAGGCGGACTCGAACACCTTCGCTTAGGCGGACTAGCGGTAATATTATGCTAAGGGACAAACCAACGGAGGCAGACTCAGGATTAAGGGCGACTCTAGTGCGGACATTATTAGGCCAGCTAACGAAGGCGTTTGAGTGTAAAGAAAAGAATACAGAGGGGTCTTTTACACTTTAGGCCCAACCAGTGGCTGTGCCGTAATTCCTGAGGAATTATTCTGGTGGGGACACTAAAGAAGATCATAGATGAGAAAGAAATGCGAGAATTTAGATAAGAAATTTACAGGAAGGTTGACAACCCTTGCAGTTGTTAGACACAGGCAGTACTGACTGCAAATGCCTAACGATTGCGTATGTTGAACAACCAACCCAGCTGAGGCCGAGTGTAAACTCGTCCGAACCTACAGTTAAAGCTTAGAAGAATAGTCACGTGCTGATCCATCAGTGCCGCTACCCTTGCGGACAACTTGATCAGTGCCACGGACTGGTTGCATCTCAGGTTGCGTGAGTATGTCTACTGATGTTTCCCAGGCACCGGTAGCACACAGACACAACCCTAAAACAAGAGCCGTAGGTGAGAAAATAATATTACAATCATCACCTAGAACTCAAGTGGCATCTTGGAAACCCACAGTAACCCGGTGCTGACGTCAAAAGATGTGATACACACCACCACACTCGGTGCTGACCTCAGGTAACTGGGATGTAAGTGCCATAATCTCATATTGCAGTACGTACGCCAAAAAAGTAAGAGCCTGCGGCTACAAACCCTTTGCGGCAATACGGGGCATCGCCGTTGCTGACGCCAGAATAAGACTGTACAGTCTTAATTCCGATACTGGAATAGAGATTTATCATTGTGGACATCAGTAGATAGGGCCCTAGGCCAGCAACCTTGCTACGACAACACGGAGCATCGCTGTTGCTGACGTCAAAAGGTAATATCTGAGTCTCAGTTATCCTACGACAATGATATGAGATGCAGTTGTTGCAGACGCCAGATGTGCGGTTTGTAAGGCCTCACATCTGCGAACAACAATACGATGCATTGTTGTTGCTGACGTCAAGGACTGAAGTCGGAATAATCGACCAATCCTAGTGCAACAACACGAGCCTCTGCTGTTGCAGGCGTCAAGAGGACAGTGCCATAGGGTCACCATCCTGCAATAACAACCTGTTACGTTGCCATTGCTGACGTCAGAGGTAGAGCCGGAGGGCCACCCACCCCTTAAAGCAACAGCAAGGGATGCAGCTGTTGCAGACGCAGGGGAAGGACACGGAGAACCATCAACCCCTTAATGACCACCTGATACACGGCCATTGCTGACGTCAGAAGCATGACCCCGCTGGTCAAGCATCAGTGCAACAGCAGCATGTGAGGTAGTTGCGGACGTCAGAGGTGGGGTCGCACAAGACACAACACCTCATAACAACAACCCAATAAGTAGTTGTTGCTGACGCCAGTGGTCCCGACCGGTAAGAGTCTCACCACTTGCAACCACCCAGAATGAAAAAGAGAGAAAGAAAAGAAGAAAAAAGACCGTACAGTAGTGGAAAAATAATAGAAATGACCTACTGAAGGTTTGCCAACTATGACGTATGTGTGACCAGTGAAGAAAAGTTTTGTTTGTGAAAAATTTGAATAGAAGTGAAAAGAGAATGTTTTGTTTGTTTGGGGTTTTTTTTTTGGTAGGAAAAAGGATAAGTTTTAATTTGTTTGTTTAGAAAGTGGAAAGAAAAGGAAATGGGGTATAAGTTTTATTTATTTGAGTTGATTTTGGAGATAAGAAAATGTATTATGTGAAAAAGTTATTTTAATTGGGTCACACACGACGCATAGGGACGGAGAAATAAAAAGGAAAGTAAATAAAATTAAAATTTGAGGCCCTAGAGATAAGCAATGTGATCTGCTAAGTACGGTGTTAGATGTGTCAACAGTAAAATTTTGGCTTGTTTGGCCGGAAAAATGAGCAACTTGGTTAGTGCTCAGTGAAGATAAGAAAAGTTTTGAAAAAGTGTGTTGACACACATACCGGACACAGATAACAACTCACGACCACACTTGACGTCCAGAATCAAGAGTGGAAGGGTTACTGTACCTCGTGATCGGAGATCCCGAAACCCTCAGGGGCTGTGAAAACCTCATGGGCTGTGATACTCAAGTACCCGTACCCAGGTATACTGTAGTTAGAGTACGTGCTAATCGCAGTCATACTGTAACCAAAAAGGCCTACGGCGCTACAGTAACCTTTCCGATCACACGCAGTGAATGGAGGCCCGAAATTAGAAGAGAAAAATAGAAAGAGGAAGGAAAAATGAAAGCTCAGAGGAGAACTACGGCAGTATACTCGATTTACTCAACTTTGGGAATTTTATGACTCTTGGGGATTAAATCTGGGGGAAAAATCGATACCAGAGGATTAACGAAAGCTTACGGGAGCTAGTATACTCATGAGGGGTTAATTACACGCAAGAATCATTAATTTAATTACTCGTGGGGCAAATCCCGACCTACAGTAATTAAGTTTTACTCAAATGCGGTGCTATCTGAGTTGGCGTTAAACTCGAATATAAGGGCCTATTCCGACCTAAGGGGTAGTCTACCTGCTTACGGGCGTATCCACTTACATGAGGGCAAAAATTTCATCCCAAGGGTCAGTGTCCCACTTTGGAAGCGAATCAGCAGACCTGAGAGAGGTTTCCCCACTCAAGTGGCGATTCTCATGATCTGATGGAGGTTTCCCCTACTCAAATCGAAAATTTACCTAATTGAAAGATGTATCTCACTCAAAAGGTTAAAAGGTTCGTTCCCAAGGACTGTGGAGTCAGACTTAAGGTCGATTTTCCAGCCTCGCCATGTCACATTAACTGATGTGGAGCCATGTCACATTAAAAAGAGGTGGTGATCAGTCACATTGACGGGCAAACCCGTACCATGTCCCATAGGGAGCATGGCCATGACACGGTAGGTGACATGCTGTGACCCCGTGGGGTGGCTCCAGTATGTGTCTTCAGTTCGGGAACCCAACCCAGCTGATACTACCACAGGTAAACCTATGGTGTATCTCGGCCTTGTCCTGGGGTTAATGCTGTAGAATAATGGACAACGCGGCCGGGTCGGGGGTGTCAATCCCTAATCCTCATTCTACGGAATGGGGGACGGTGCCATTCGGAGAATGGCTTACTGTAGGGGACCCGATTGTTAACCTAAATCCCCTTTTATTGGCCCTGACCTTAAGGGTCTGAGGGCTTTCTTAACTGAGGGTCCTTCCGAGGGAAAACTAGCTTAGGGGAGACTCCCACAAATAAACCCTCAACAACAATAACCCCTGAGAGGACTCACGATACTCCTTCTCAAGTTACTCGGCGCTGGGCGACGGGTTCGGGGTCAAACGCGGGGTCCTACGGACGGCGATGTGGGAACGAACTCCGAGCGATTCGGCGTGGGGATTCGGCGGCTGCTAAACGGCAGGCGGCGATCACTAACGTTTCCTCCGCGAGGGGCGACGGGTCTCTACACTAACGGCGACGGCGACGGGTTCCTACGGTCGGGTTACTGTAGGCGAGGGTGTGTATGTGTAGGTATGTAGGTCGGGGCGAAAATATGGTAATTTATTCGACGTACGGCAAGGCGCAGTTGACAACAATAAAAATATATAAAAATATCGACGGCGGACGCGACGTGAAGCTAAAACGACGAAAAACCAGTTAGGCTCAAAGAGAGTGCCCAAAAACACACAAAACATGCCCTTTTAAAGGGCTCCATAGATTACAGTATGCCTTGGGCGGAGTTAACACTCCCCCAAGCTAACTTCTGCAGCGGAAATCGTTGCAGAAGATGCCTATGATCACATAGACATTTTCAGTTCACAACGTTAAGCATTGGGGCGAGTTTTCACTCTCCATGCTTAACATAGGAACGTCACTAGTGAAGAATTTCAACTAGTCGTTTCACGTTGTGAAACGTCGCTAGTTTTTACTGATAAGAAGTGCACGTTGTGCTCTAATTACAGCGATGAGCTCGGAGAGCTTATCTTTAACGGAAATTCTTGACTAGCGGGTACATACCGTAGTCTACGTGTGCGATTGAAAATAATAAATCGAAACGGAAATAAATGTGCGCAAAAGCAACAGAAATAAACATAAAAAGTACACACATAAATTGCATGTAAAAAGTATAAAAACGAAACGCAAAATTGATGTAAATTACTGTAACACAAAACATAACCAAAAACATAATGAAAAATTGTGATGTGGATCACGTGACGTTCGACGAAATCCGTCGGCACGTGACATTGGAAAATGAGTAAAACACCACGAGCAAAGGAAAATACCCCAAGTTGTTGAAGAATCCCAATTCTTCATTGATTGCCTGATTTCCGAATTTTGGCTGCATATTTTCAATATGATTTTTGCATTTTGCCTGCTCGGAAAACTATTGAATGGCTGCGAATTTAATCTTTTCATCCATTAAACAAATGCTAAAAAAATTCTTGTGCCAGCATTGTTGAATATCAAAATCCAAAAGTTTTTTCTGGCACTTTGCACTGGAATTAGTGATATTCGAATCTGTTCCTGGTGTTTGCACTTTGCGGCCAATTTTTTTCGGAATTTGATTATTTAAGCTTCAGGTAATTTGATAATCATCATTTGCAAATTTAAAAATCATTCAATTTATTGTTATCATTATCTGATTTCAAAAAAGTCAATTTTTCTTAATTTTTAATTCCCTCTGTATATATTCAATTTTTCAAAGCCAATGAAGAATGAATAATGCATCCGTGGACTTTTTGAGTGAAAAAGGTGACTTGAAGAAAATGTCTGAAAAATGAAAATGAAGAAAAGGCAATTTTGACCTCTTTTGCTAAATGGCGAAACGAGCCATGCTAAAAAGCAGTGCATAAGACGCATCATCTCTTTTTCTGATGAACTTATCAATTGAATTTGACCAGAGAAGAGATGTATGCTGGTAACAGGAGTCTTCAAGTTCGTCAGAATGATGAACAGTATTGCTAATAGCTAAAACTGCATCTGAAACAAATAGTAATTATGCTGACGATAACATCTAAATTATTAGATACACACTAAATATAATAGCAGTGAAATCCTGGCAAATTTCAAATTAGGAAACATACAGTAAATGGACGTTTGTCGGAAGTTCACTTATAAGCGTAAATAGTTGCTTAAATTTTCGGGCTTTTATGGGCCTGAACCCTCTGGCCCGGCTCCACCCAATAATGTTTTTCTGCTGCCCAAAGCCCAGCTCACTCTCGGGCCAGGCGGCCGTGGAGGTCCCTACTTCCGATTGGGAAAGACACAAATGCATATACATAAACATCAATGTTTACTGAAAATTCCACGCCTATAATTTATTGGCGAGAAACGCATGTTGTCTATTTCACCCATCTAACTTAAAACGACTACAAGTTCCACCTAATATTTGTCGAACGGTTGTTTGCGATTGGTGTATGACATTATGATTCTCCATTCCTTGGCCTTACAATCGCATAAAAATTATATAACGCTTTTATTTTGCCCGTAGGCACACAATGAACGAATAATAATACAGTGGTTATGGTAATGCGACGTTTCAGTAGTCTACCTACTACCTTCCTCAGGCGACAATAAACTCCTTTTTTTACAAAATTCGCTACTTGAGGGAATTGAACCCTCATTGTTTGATTGAGAGTCTAGAGCGCTACCACTGGGCCATGGGGGCCAGTAGTAACTTCTTTAGAAGTGCTATATATCCTGACTTGGGGGTACTAGTTCAGACTTCGGTTCCTGTCTGTTGCCCTTCTAAGGAATGCTTGGTTCCATATGTGGCCTATTTCAATGCTCTTACTACCTACATTTTTTGACCCCACTTTTTCCATCTCAATGGTTTCTCTGATCTTCCTTTTGTAGGCATTAGGCTCTTGGGCAAGTATGGTAGTATTGTCAAAATTGGGTGTACATCCACATGAAAGGCAATGTTCCGCCACATCACTTTTCTCAAGGCTCAGGTTCTTAAGGGCATTTCTGTGTTCTGCAATACGGGTCTTAAGTGTTCTGCCCGTTTCTCCTATGTATACTTTCCCACATGGAGCCATAGGTACTTGGTATACTATACCCTGTGTATCTTCTTTATTTCTAGATGGTGCTACTTTGCTGACTCTTTTCCTGATTGTGTCTTTACTTGTGGCAAATAGTCGAACCTTGTACTTGTGACATATTCGCTTCAGTTTCTGTGTTAGTTGGCCACTGTAAGGTATTACAACCCTGCCTTTCTATTCAACTTTTTCTTGGTCATTTGCATTTCTTGTTATATTTGCTTTGTTAATGATTGCTGTGGGATAACCATTTTTTCTTGAAGGCTTGCCTGATGTTATTTTCTTCCACTTTCCTGGTTTCTTCAGTTGAGCATAGTGTACCTGACCACAATATCATTCCCTTTACAATACCTGCTTTGGTGTTTACGGGATGGTTTGACTCGAAGTTCAGATATTGGTCTGTGTGCGTTGGTTTATGGTAGACACTTGTTGCCATTGCCTGTCCTTGCCATTTGACAAGAACATCTAGGAATGGTAACTGCCCATTGATTTCTGTTTCCATGGTGAACTGTATGGCTGGATTCTGTTGGTTCATATGTTCTAGGAAGGATCTTAGTTTTTCCTCACCATGGTCCCACAGGATGAATGTGTCATCCACATATCGCAGCCAGATTGTTGGCTTGTCTGGTGCTGTTTTCAATGCTGATGTTTCAAGTTTGTCCATGAACAGGTTACAAAGTGCAGGGGATAGTGGTGAACCCATTGCCATGCCATCTGTCTGTTGGTAGAATTTGTCTTTGAACTGGAATATGGTGCTGCGCACACAATACTCAGTTAGGTCTGCAACCTGTTGTGCTGTTAGGCTAGTTCTTTCTGCTAGGCTGCAATCTGCTTCCAATTGGGCCCTAAGATAGCTTATTGCTTCTACTACTGGAACACTTGTGAACAAGCTTACAACATCCAGGCTTACCAACTTAGTGTTCTGATCTAACTTTCTGTCCTTGATCTTGCTTACAAAGTCCTTGCTGTTGGCTATGTTAGATTCTATATTGTTCTGCAATGGACTAATGATCTTTACTAAGTGCTTAGCCAATGGATGGATTGTTGTTCCAATGCAGCTCACTACTGGTCTTAGTGGGATTTCTGGCTTATGGATCTTTGGCAGGCCATATATGCGAGGGGCCTTACATCGTTCTTTTATTGTTACTGTTTTTCTGTTTAGATGCATCTAAAGTTCGTTCAACTTGGACACATCTAAAGTTATACGCGTGTAACTTTAGACGCTTTTTGAGAAACCGGCCCCTGGATTCCGGTTGCCACATTTTGGTAGCCAGATTTCTCACACCATCGCTCTGTAGTATGTGTCTTCCTGATATTACAGCTTTATATTCTGGTTTATTCATTATTAAAGTGTCTACACATGCATGTTTTTTCTTTTTTCCTTTATTAGCACATTCCCTTTTATAATTCTTATTTTGAGCCACTTTTTGTTTAATTTTTTCAGGTTCTGCACTTATGTTCGATTTATTGCCTACTTTTTACTACATTTACTTTTCGTTTCTTTGTTACTTGTTCTGCGTTTACTGCTTAATTATTGTATTTATTTCGTTTCATTTGCTTATGTCATTTTTTCTATTCATTTCATTAATTTAATTTTTTTACAATTAAGCATTCGAATTTTTTTTCAAACGTTTTTCAAAAATGTTTTTGACACATTTTTTTGTGATTTTTGAATGGTCTGTTTGTGCATGTCCTGAAGTGCGGCCTGCAGCTCAAAAGCATGTGAAATTTAGGTGGCAAAATGCAGCCGAAAATAGCAGCTAGCAAAATCAATTACCTAATTTGGATGTTTATTATCTGCTTATTATAAATGTGCATTTACTCTGATGCATAGAACTTTTTACTATTCACTGTACTGAGATTCACTATTTTGAGAATCGCTGTTTTGAGACTCTGCTGTTTTGAGATCCTGCTGTATTGAGACCTATCTACATTTTGAGAATCCCTGTATTTAGATTTGGCTGTATTGAGAGTTCACTGGAGAATCACTGTTTTGAAAAACACTGCTTTGAGTCTCGCTATCCTGAGTTTTGCTGTATTGGGGACACGCCCCAGGGACGATTTCACCCCTTTTTAGCGATGTCACAAAACAGTGAAGTTTCAGCAGCAATTCTCAAAATAGTGAGGTCACAAAAAAGCGAAGTCTCAAAACAAATTCCCAAAATAACCAATTTTCAAAAAAGTTATCTCTAGAATGGAGATTGGGTGGTGTAGACGGTTTGCTGCATATGACCTATTCGGTCCTCTATTTCGATCTGGTGGATGTTAATTGTTACACATTTTGGCACGAATCACCAGATTTCTGACAATATAGCTTTATAGCATATTTTCATGACATTACAGCTTTTTATTCTGGTTTGTTTATTTTTAACATATTGACACGTATTGGGTAACGCGTTGCCATTGTAACCATCGCCAAACACTGTTCGAATAATAATGCTCCTCCGGCATTCGAACCCAGATCTCTGTGACTATAGTGCAGCGTTCTTCCATTTGAACCACGGAGCCAGTGTTGCGATTGTTAGGAAGGGGTGATGTACGGCCGTGGGACACGTGACAATATCTAAATGCATGTTTTATGTTTCTTTTCTCCTTCATTGATTTATTTATTTTTATGTTAATATTTTGAGCCACTTCTTCTTTAATTTTTTTCAGGTTGTGTATTGTTCTATTTTTATACCTGATTTTTATTACATTATTTTACTTTTCATTTATTAATTAGTTGTTTTTTGTTCTGCCTTTACTGTTTAACTATTTTATTGATTTCACTTTATTTTGTCACATGCCAATCAATTTTGCCCAACGTCATGTGATTTACATCATGTTGATACTTTATGTTTTTCACCACTTTTTGTTTAACAGTTACTTACTCTTATTTTTCGTTTTGTTCATTATGTTTTACATGCAATTTTTGTGTGTCTTTTTGTGTTTTCATTTCCATTACATTTTGTTATTTTTCTGTTGCGCACGCAGATGACAGTATGTAACCCGTTAGTCAGAATTTCCGCCAGATAAGCTCTACGAGCTCATGGCCATAATTGGAGCATTACATGCACCTCTTATCAGTAAAACCTAGCGATGTTTTGCAACGCAAAATCACTAGTTTGGAAACTCTCACTAAAAGACGTTAATATGTTAAGCATGGAGAGTGACACTCACCCCAATTCTTAACGTATTCGAACTGGAAAATGTCTATGTGACCATAGGCATCTTCTGCGCCGATTTCCACTGCAGAAGTTAGCTTCGGGGTTGTTAGCTCTGCCCAGGGCATACTGTAGGTCTAGAAGGTCCTCAAAAGGGCCTGTTTCATTAGCTTTGTACTCATTTTTGGGCCTTCCAAGTTTTCCTTGCGTTTTTAGCTCTGCGTCTGCATCCCTCGACTTTTATATATATATTTAATTGATATTGTATTTGCATCTGCCACCCTACTCTTCACACCAATAAATTTGCATACATTTATTATGTCCACTGACTGCGTCTGCCGCCCGAATCCTATATAGGAATATACCCATCGCCCCTTGCGCCTAGTTACCTCCGGCCGCTCCACCCGTGGATTGCCTGCATTGCCCGTCGACCCATTTACAGTACACTCAGCGCCGAACCTAACCGGATCGCCCTCACCCTCCATTCCCGCCATTCAGGACCCGTGGACCCATGAACCCGTGGATCAACAGGGACCTGTCGCCCTCGTGCTGAACCGTATTTGAGAAAAGGACTAGGTAAGTCTTCTCAGGGGATTATTGTTGTTGAGGGTGTTATTTGGGGAACCCTTTCCTAAGTCCGTTTTCCCTTGAGAGTCCCCTCAGTTAGAGGAGCCCTTGTACCTCTTCGTTTAGGGGCAAAGAGGGGATTTAGGTTTACAATCGGGTTCCCTACATTAGGCCATTCCACAAATGGCCTCGTTCTTCATTCTCACTGAATGGGACCAGGGATTGCCACCCCCGACCTGGCGGCATTGTCCATTACTTTACAGCAGAACCCAAGGACAGCACCATAGTACCCTATAGGCCCTCCTATAGCCAGTACTAGCTGGATCAGGTTCCCCAAGTAGAAACCCAAGCCAGCCACCCAAGGGGGTCACAGCATGTCACTTACAGTGACATGGCCGTATTTTTCTATGGATGTGGCATGGGTTTCCCCATCAATGTGATTGGCCACAATTTCGTATAATGTTATTTGGCTCCAATTCTACTTAATGTGACAATTTGCTTATTTACTTTTGTCCGATTTATTTTATTAATTTAATTTTTTTGCAATTAGGCTCCGTACAAAACAATTTTAATCGAGAATCATTTTGATTTTTTGTTTTTTTCCAAACGTTTTGCAAAAATGTTTTTTCTGGCAGATTTTTTCGTGATTGTGGAATGGTATGTTCGTGCATCCTACTGCAATTGCAGCACGAAAGCTTGTGAAACTTAAGCCCAATTCAGAAGTGCAGTCGCCGACTGTTGCCGATTGTTAGCGACAGAAATTCTAGGATTTTTTACTTCTGAATAGGGCTTTAGATGACCAAGTGCAACTAAACATCTCAACTAGCAAAAACTACTTTTATATCCAATTTGCATATTTATTATAAAAGTGATGTGTGCGTTTACCCTAATGCATAGAACTTTCCACTATTCGCTGTATTGAGAGTCACTATTTTGAGAATCGCTGTATTGAGACTTCGCTGTTTTGAGGAGACATCACTGTTTTGAGAATCGCTGTTTTGAGTCTCGCTGTTCTGAGTTTCGCTCTGTTGTACGTCTCGCTGCATTGGGGACATGCTGTTATTAATATGAATGATATCCAAATTTGATACATCAATGTATTTTGGTATCAGGTATCGGTTTTTGATATCTTGATATCGCACTGATTTGTTCGAATTCACTATGATGTATTCATTCATCATACTAGGAGATAGGAAAGCTATATTTTCGCTGATTTATTGTAGGATCCTTTCAGTTAATTTTTTATTATGCCTCTTAAATTTTTGACTGTTTTTTATCACATTTCTTTTCTCATTCATTAGTATCTTTTTGTTCTTATCTTCTGTCGATTTCTTCTTTCTCTCTAAAAAATTATATTTTCATATCAAAAATCAGTTTTTGAATGCTTTGATACCACGCTGATTTTGGTCCATTCGAATTCATTATGATGTATCCCCATTAATCGTATACTAGCAGATAATGTTCTGATAGAAAAGTTATAAATATTTTCACTACTTGTCAACATGCCTCAAAAATTTTTGACTGAGCTTATCGTTTCTCACTTTTACAAGTTCTTGGATTTTTTGAAACTTTCGGTTCTACATTTTTTTGTTGACATACATGATTTCAATTTATATTTGTTTTTTGTGTTTTTTTTGTTCTCTGTAGTTATTTCATTTTCTGTTTTTCATGCTGTGTATACATAAGTGCCAAAATGAGTCGGAACAAATTACTTCAAAATAGTTTGGTTTCCAACTCAGAAATCATGATTAATAAAAACTACAGAAAAAGCTTACCTGATGAGAAAAATGGGGAAAATAAGAACACTTTGCATAATAGCACATGATGAATAATGTATGTTTTTTACAACTCCATGACAATGTATAACATGACACACTTAGGGTATATTTCACTCTTCTGAAATTCACACTTTTTGGGGGTTTGCTCTTTTGAGATTCACTCTTTTGGGGAACCTGATCATACTTCTTTCTTTTATTCGAAGGAAAGACATTCACCACAACACATCAAATTTATATTGAACAGTATTTTACATAACTTGTACGTAGTCAGACTTCTAAATTTGACAAATAACCAGAACATACCATAAATTAGTATTAAAGGGCAGTGAAATCCAGAAACCCAATGAAAAGGTTGAAAAAAAACCCTCATGATGAATCAATCACGTCTCTATACATCGGGACAGGAATGATCAAGAATTACGAAATAAGGGAAAAGCGAATAAAAAAAATCGTCAAACACTTGAAAAAATCTGTTACCATATGAAAAAAATCGTTACTTCCGAACATGATGCACAACATTTTTTTCAAGATGAATAGAAGAAAGTTCAAGATGCTTCGCAAAAATTTTAAGACGCATCCCAAAAAATCAAAATGTACGAGTTTTTCGATGTTTGATTTTTTTCCAAGTGCATCGCATTTTTAGAGATGATCTGAGAAAAAATCAAGATGTCATCTTAAAGAAAATCAAGATGTAGTCTTGGAAAAAATGCAAACTACATAGGGTAGCCAAAAAATTAAAATTTTGATTATTTGTCAGTATTACTGCATTTTGGGTGAAAAACAAGCACATTTTTGACGTTTTTCTAAAAAATCTCAGAAAATACGATTTTTTCTATGACAAAAACAATATAACCATCGGATTCCTCGCACAAATTAAACCCCTTCTCTTCCAGCCCCCCTAAAAACCTCCACCAGCAGGCCGTGACTTCAGAAATGCACATAGGAGCACTGCAAAAAAAAATCTGTTGAGTCAACATAAAATTTTCATGTGTAATCGGTTGCCATGAAAGTTTCATGTTGATACAACATGAAATTTTTTCATGTAAGTGCAACATGAAAATCTTTTCACGTCAATTCAACCCAAAATTTTCATGTTCATTTGACACAAAACTTTCATGTACATTCAACATGATGCATATATATGTCGTTGCAATAACATGAAATTTTTTGTAGTTTTTGTGCTGGTCCAACATGAAATATTGCACATCATTTTATTGATTTTTTAAAAATATTATGATACATAACAAAAGGCACAAGAAATACAGATAAAAAATACTCTTAAAATTTTTGAGAATAAAGTTCTAACAAATAAAAATTCTGATTATCAAATACTTGTAACACTCAAACAGTAAAAGCTTCACGTAATAATAATTGAGATTATAATTAAAAATTATTGTACATGGAACATTGAGCTAAACTTATGAGCTACAAAATAACAACTGTAAATGACTAAAATTCTTAAAGTTCACCAACAACAATGCAGACACACACTTATGAGGTTTGCTATTGTTCCAACTTGTTTTGATAATAGCCTGTTGTAAAAATTGGAATGTGTTTTGAGCTGGATATTTCAAGTTTAAAATATTACAATATACAAGAAGGTACATAACTGCGTCACAAAATGAGGTAACATTGTCAAGCAAAGTGTGCTGTTCGGCAGAAATAAAAAAAGTAATACCACTTGTTTGCTTGATAATTCCAATGAAGGAACTCGATCCCTCCGACTTGCTGCCAATTGATTCGTCTAATTCCAAGTCTAAGGCACTATCCTGAATAAGAAGAAGATTCAAAAGATTGGAAAACATGAGTAGCGCAGAATTACAAAGCTAAGAAAGAAATAGAAATTAACCTTACCTCGCCTAGACAACAAAATGATCCAACAGCTTCCTTCAATATTCCTGGAACGGCCAAAAGAGCTTCATTTCGTTGTGCACTGATTGGATCCTGCTCATCACAAAGTAACCCAATAAGTTCCTGAAAATAAAAAACAAATTAATAATATATTCGTGTGAGAAAAATTAGTCACACATGCATGTTGGGTGTTCCCTCATGAAGGAATGCTTCTCTCATCCCCCAAAAATTGGAAGAAAAAGGTAAATAATTAATTTTTTTTAGTTGGAATAAGATTGTGTCTTCAATTGCATCTTCATGAATGTATAAACTTGCATGTCAAGCACATGTTTTAAAAAATGCCTAGGTGCCTGAGTAAAAGTATTAACATTTGCAGTGCTTACGTGTGTAAAAGCATCAACATTTTTAGTCTTGCGCACATTTTCCTCTAGAATAACGTTTACAATTTTGTCCAATGATGCGGACCAATGATCTTTAATATTTACTCCGGTTAAATAAAAGAATTCTTGTGCAACCTATAAGACAAACACTTTGGAATTACAAGAATCTGTTTAACATCTCATCCTATTAATTACTTCATTGCTTCTTGATAAAGCTGGCCAAAGATTAAAAATTTCGTAGACGTAATGCAATCATTTTTCATTTTTCTCATCAAAAAATTTATCAACAATATGACGCCGACCTAACGCATATGAAGAAAGCATCAAATGTTTGACTGCCTTCCAGTCGTAAGGGATAATACGCACTAAAAAGTGGAAAAATTTATAAAAATGGTTTTTTGGTTTCATTTGTGAGAAGACTTTGGTCCTGCTACAGAGGTCCCCAAGGTCGAAAATTCAGGTAGGGGTACAATGTTAAATTTTAAGGGTAGTACTTGAAATATGCCGTGACTTTTTTTTTTTTTTTTTTTTTTTTGCTCTCAACTTTTTGCTAAGGAGGGGGGAGTTGTAGTTTCTCGAACTTACAAGACTGATTAATGCCCCTACTTTATGCTTTTTACATTCAAAAAACATTTACTATTTCAACTCCATTTTCCAGCTCCCAATCATGCAACTTTAATGCACTAATTATACGTACAGAATAGTCACACTTTGAGGACTATTGTGCCAACTGATTCCTGCACATTTCAAGAATCGGGCTCAACATACGTTTGGAAACATTGTTTCAACTAGCATCTTCAGCAGTATGGGCTTATCCCATCTCTGATTAGGCTTGGAACAGTGCTTCCAATTGAGAGTCCTGATGCTGAATGTGGCTTTAGTATTATAAATCCCATTAGACTATGAACTACAAGTTTGAAACCAAGTACCACTCCTGATCCACGTCAACAGACCTCACATGTCTCAACTCATAGCAGGAAAGTATGCCACAGCTTGGGTAACCATATGCGCACAGAAGACCCAACGCAGAAGCGGAGAAAAGGAAAGGAGAGCATGAAGAGGCAGAATTTTAAGAACATAATGTTTTTCTTCCCAAGGGGCGATTTTTTGATTAATCACATATACATAACGCATTATTTCATCTCCCAATTATATTTATAATGATTTCCTACAAGTAGTATACATTAATGTGCTGATATCCTTTCCTAAAAATCGCTATATGGCACACAAGTTGCATACTTTCTCGTTATCATTTGCTCAGTAAATGTGTCAAAAAGAGCAGTGAGTAATTCCTCAGAATCACACATTCTGCAATTTTTCTCGAATTAGTATAACCTACTGGGGAGAGGATGAAGTCTACCAAAATTTTTTGCTATAGTGAGCTGTTTTTATGGGGGTAGTAAATGAATTTCCAAATCTAAGAGGGGGGTAATACCCCCCCATACCCCCCCATGGGGTGCTCTGTCCTGCTAGAATTCTGGGAGACGAGGCAATCAGGATTTGTGGGATTAGTTAAAATTATGGAACAATCTGACCATACATGACACGTGCACACTCAGACTTTCCAGAGTCAAGTAACTTCTTCCTGGTTTTATGAGTTTATCACATTTTTTGTCTATTTAGAATTTTTTTGGTATCATAGTTCTAAAATTGTTGCTAATTACTTAAAAAACATAGTTGGAGTGACAAAAAATTTCATGTGGTTGGTCTAATTAGCTCTGCATGGTCGGAACACAAAATTGCACAAAACATTTGGGAAACTCTCATTTTGTACTTTTGGATAAAATTTAACGCCAAAGTGGAAAATACAATAGTGTAAAAAGATCTGCTGCTTAATGATACTGCAGCCACACAGCTTGCAAATCATTGTCGAAATTAGCTGAATATTGAAATGATTATAGAAATCAAACCATAAAAAATAGTTTGCATATGGATATGCATAACTCTGATCTGAGTGGGAAATTATGCATAATCAGATGAAAATTAGAGTTGAAATTCGAAATGCTTTCTATCTATTGAGATGTCAAGAACCCACTTTTTGGCTGAAAACAATTGATTTTTGTTATTTTGATTGGCATTAATAATGTTCAACAGGTGAATCAACTTTTGTCTAGGTATCAAAGGTCCAATCATTTAGAATTAACCCTCGCTTGTCAAAAATCCAAACAGTTGACAAAATTAAATATGAATTTCAATTGCCACAACCTGAAATTTTTGATGGTGCCACAAACAGAACTTCAGTCATAAAAATTCGAGAGGTTGATAACTAGAAGTCAAAACTAGTTGTTAGATTAAAACTTCTGAAAATTGATTCTTCAAAAATTTACGCCCATTTTTATCCCTGTTTAAAGTTTTCGACCAGTCTTAGAAGCTGACCGACCCATACATGTAATTGGGGGGGGGAAGTGCTATGGGAACCCCCCCCCCCCCAGAAATCGTCGACCATATGGCTAGCCATTGGGCGACCCCCCCCCCCAGGATTTTCCAATCCTATGGCTAGCCATATGGTAGCCCTAGGAACCCCATAGTTTTAGTCGGAAAAATACTGAAAAATGTCATTTTTTCCATGAAAAATGTCAATTTTTGAACAAAAAATGGTCGAAAACGTCAATTTTCTCGGCGCTTTGCGCCATAAGTACATATTTTATCCTTTTTTAGACAAAAATTGCTACTTTTTGAACCGTTTTTTCGGACATTTTTCATGGAAAAAATCGAATTTTTTTTCCTTCAGGGACCCCTCCCCCCAAAATTTTGGGAATTACTGACCCCCGGCCCCAAAAAAGTGCTCCGACCCCCCCCCCCAGACCTCGGAGCTCCGTTACATGTATGGACCGACCTGCAGTTTTCCTGAGAATTTAGTGCCCAAAAATTAAAAAACTGATGTAAGCTCTGCTCTACCATTCTTCTTCAAGCTTGTATTTTGCGCCTCATCAAATATTTTTGTCTAATTTTTAGTGCAGAATGACCACTGCTTCTGCTTAATAAAATGCACATAATGATATTGTCATTTAGTTTTGTAACTAAAAAGCGCTATAACTTAGCTGTCACCTGTCCCTCCCACTTTTAGCTGACGTTTTCCTCTTTTCTGCTTCCTACAACACGACTCACATAATGATTTGGGCCGACTAAAATGCGGACGCGGACACAGACAAAATACGCCAGAATCTGTCAGAATCCGCCTGTCCTGTCCTGCCCGCGTTTTAGAGACATTTTTGTTTGTCCGTGACCTGTCGGTACCCTTGTCCGCGTTTTACTCACACCTTAATGATTTCGTGATTTAGTTTCTATCTTTTTAACCTAATTAACCACTATTTTTAATCTCCTATTTAGACGTAATAAACTATTATTATTATTATTATATAGTTTTATAACTACATTCTAATCAATAATTAACTCGAATTCCAGCCAGAGAGCAGAGCAGGGCTTCTTCAAAAATGTCAGGAAAAAAACGTCAGATTTCCGGGGGGTGGGTTCTCCTACTCCTCCCCTCCCTCCTCCTAATTCCTCTACTTCACTACATTTTTGCCCGACTTGTAAGTTGTAACAATGTTTGCTGTTTGGCCCTCCACTAGTTCTCGAGTTAATTATCGATTCCCATTCCTAATCCAGAACCAGAACGCCGTCAAAATAAGCGTTTTTTTTTTGTGCACGGACATTTGAGCCAATTGGCACAAGAGGCCAAAAAAATTTGTGCCAATGGCACAAAAAAAATTTTTCCACTAGAAACATATACTGAAAACTGTGGAAAGATTTTTGGCCAAAAGTTTGATAAAAATATAAATTAAGGCTAAGTTTAACCGCATTAATTTTTTGTAAAAATCGTGCCCTGCCCAGCCTTACCTATTTTTCAGCTAATCATGTCAGTGAGATAAGAAAAAACTGTGCAAGAAAATAGTTCGCGGCAACTCAAAAACAAATGAAATGCCGAGAAAATTAGGGCTCTAGAATTGATGATCAAATTGATTCAATTTTTGACTACGAATATCTATATATTTATCAACAATGTAAATACTAGAGGAAATAACGTGTAAAATTTTGTGGATTTTCGGTCCGAACATTGCACCAATTATATCGATTTTTTGTTTGAATTAATCAAGCACAGAAAGTAAGAATTTCAGTTTTAAATCCGAATCTGACTGAATAAACAGAGAATAATTCAGAATTTCTTTTCGTTCATCAGTCATTGACAGCGTATGAAGTTTGTTGCAACAATGCTGGTACACAACACTGTTCGAGGAGAAATCGTTCGCGTTCAGGTCAAATATTACGAGTAGGAAATATTATGACATTCATTGATTCGGCGCGGAGCGCCGAAAAATTGTTGCATTTTCAGTCCTTGAAACGTCTAAAAATCAAGGAAATTCAATGTTTGATCAGCCAAAAATTTTGTGCCAATTGGCACAAACGCTCAAAATTTTTTGTGCCATTCCAAATTTTTTTGTGCCAAAAACCATGTTTTGGCACAAAAAAAACACTGGTCAAAATTCAAGAAATCAGAAAATTTTCAAAAAGTTCGGCAGGTAAATTTATACAGTAACTTTGGAATATAGGCAGCTGATCACGTGTGTGTGCGCATAAATATCTACCTGCGACGCTTCTCAACATGAAAACTTCATGTTGGTGCAACATGAAAAAAATACAAAAATGATGGTATGTTATTTTTCATGTTAGTTCAACATGAAACTTTTTCTAATGGAATTAAACATGAAAGTTTCATGTTCGAGAAGAAGTGAACATTAAAAGTTCATGTTGATTCAACAAATCGTTTTTACGGTGAGGCAGAGCAACGCTTTTGATTGGCTAGTTTTACAAATTTTCGTCCCTTGATGTGCCCCATCTTGATTTTTTGTTCAAGATAGGATCTTGATTATTTTAAAGACGAGATTTTGATTTTTTCAAGGTAACATCATGATTTTTTCCAAGATCATCTTGCGAAAAAAAGCGATGCACTCGAAAAAATTGCGATGTACTTGAAAATTAGTCGAATATCGAAAAACTCATACATCTTGATTTCTTTGCGATACATCTTGAAATTTTCGCGATGTATGTTGAAAAAATCTGTTGCATCATTTTCGAAGGAAACATTTTCTTGCAAATGCTTACGATGTACTTTTCCAACTGGGATGTGTCTATGTGAATGAATACCTTATGCCTTGAATTTTTCAAAATAATTTAATATTCGCTCAATCGCACGATTTCTTCGTTCAAACTTTTTATCTAACTTTTCTAGTGCTCTTTTGAATTTGCCTTATGAGCTATAATTAGCTTTCATAATCTGACATGCAATCAAACTTTTCGTCTTTCAAACTACAATATATTTACTCAGATGCTGGTTAATGCTTCATAAGCTTTTCGAATAGTTTTTATATTACGTAGTTGTTAGTTAGTATAGTGTATTAGCTCGTTGCTCTGCTTCAGAAGCAGACAGAATCCATCCGATTTTGTGTTTCTTTTCAAAATTCTCGCAAATTCATTATGTTTGCCATTCTGATACATACAGATTTCAGAATACTGTTGGAACTGCAGCTTTTATATTTTCAGCTGACTTTTCTGTGAGATTTCTACTTGGCAGTTACTCGGACGTTAACTGGACTGGGACCAGTTTCATCAAAGCGACTTAAGCTCCAGCTGAGCTGCAGCTTAAGCTGTAGCTTAATTCTATATGTTATACCGTTGCCGTTAAGCTGCAGCTCAGCTGTAGCTTAACTTTCTCGACATGTTTTGTTTACGAGTTAACTACAGCTGAGCTGCAGCTTAACGACAATGGTATAACATATAGAGTTAAGCTGCAGCTCAGCTGGAGCTTAAGTCGCTTTGATGAAACCGGCCCCTGGACAGTATTTCCCTAGATCTTCGTGGAACAGGTCGACCTCCTGGAGAGGTTACAAACCTTAGGGATGTCAAAGATGTAGGTTTCTGCGCGAATTGCGGATGGCGAATTTTTTCAGAGGGCAGACGCAGATGCGATTTTTTTCAGGTGAAGTCTGCAGATTTCGATATGGATGTGGATGGCGAATTTTTTCGGCTAAAGTGGCGATTCTTTTTGGAGACGCGGTTTTTTTAATAGTTGCGGGGCAAACTCTGTCAGATATGGACTGAATATAGAATTATTTTCATCTGAGCGATTCCCGAGTGACCGATTCCCACATGAGTGATTCCCAATTGAGCGAATTCCGAAATGAGGGAGCGAAAAGGTAATAACACTTTCTTTATACTTTTCTTCTTTATCTCACGTTTTTCTTTGTACGTATTTCTCTTTTCTCTCGTTTTTTTGTGTGCATTGCTAATGTTTTCGTTTATGTATGTTTATATGTTTTCATCTTTTGTCTGTGATTTCTTTCATTTTCTTGCTTCTTGTCATTTAATTTTTCTTTTTTTGCACATGATACAATATATTACAAGTTGTCATTTTAAATAACTATACTATTCCCTATAATTCTTGTACGGTTCGGCATGCTTGGCTCTTTCATCGTTGTAAGTGTGAAAATCTTCATGAAAAATATAAACAAAAGAATGCTGGAATAAACAAAACATCAAGAGAAAAGAAACATCAGCAAAAATAAAGACATTAAAAATAGGTGAAAATAGGTGGAAAACCATTAGAATAAAAAAAAAATATGAAAAAAGTGACGACAAAGAAGAAACAGGATAGAGAAAGCATCAAGGAAGGAAGAAAAAATAATGTGAAAAAGGGAAAAAGACAAAATCAGGAGAATAGAAAAAGAGAAATATAAAGAAATAAAAGCAAAAAAGCGAGGTAAAAAGTAAGTAAGAATGAAGAAAAATTCACAAAAAAATAAAATTAAACGCGAAATAGAGTGCGCCGAATTGTACAAGAATTGTATTGGAGACAATGCTTATTAAAAATTACAACTTGTAATGTACTGTTTCATGAGCAAAACAGAAAAAGTAGATGACAAGAAAAAGGAAAATGAAAGAAAGCAGAGACAAGAGATAAAAATGCAGAAACATGCATAAACGAAAACAAAAGAAACACAGAGAACGGAAGAAAAAAGAAATATATACAAAGAAGAACATAAGGTAAAAAAGGAAAATCTGAAGAAAGTGTTATTGCATTCTCTATCACTGGTTTGGAATCGCCCAATTGGGAATTCCCTCATTTGGGAATTCGCTCAATTGAGAATCGCTCGTATGGGAATCGCTCAATTAGGAATTCGCCCAGTTGGGAATTTACTCACTTGGGAATCCGCTTACTTGGGAATTGCTCAATTGAGAATCGCTCACTTGGGAGGACTAGACCTCTGAATGTGGCGCTGTCTGCAGAGCGTCTAAAATGAGGATTTTTTAAATCAAGTGAATTTTTTTGAACTGAATCCTGAGTTCATATTTTTGCAGAAAATCTGCTTCGTCATCAGAAAAAATCCGCATTCGGGTGATTCAGTTCAAAAATAAATGATTTTGTTTAAAAAAATGCACCTTATTCGGAAAAAATCCGTATTTCTTTTTTTTTTTTAAATTTTTGCGGGTACACCTACCCATTTTCCTATAGCCGGAAAGGCAGGCTTTACAGGACTATACGGTCATACAAGTGCCCACCTTGTATGAGAGGCGCTCTTCGGGTGCTTTTTACCGCCTAGTGGAGGCCACATTCCACAGGCTGGCGTCTGCCTGACAAGCAGGACTTGATCGGCTACCTACCTCATAATGGAATAGGCCCACCTCCTCATTCGCCGCACTATCGCCAACATGCTAACTGGGCTGAGTGGACCCCGGCAAGCAGCGTTCCAAGCTCGCCTACACAATTTATCTACCCCGAGAGGATGAAAGGCTGTGTCTGCCTGGGCCAGCTACCAGAAATTCAATTTCGGGTTTCACCCAGAATCGAACCTGGTTCTTGAGACTAGCAGTCAGAGGCGATGACCACTAGACCAAGACGGCCAAAATCCGTATTTCTGTGATGACAGCAGATGTGGATCTGCAAAATCAGCGTTTTAGATATTGAAATCTGCCACAATTTATTCTCAATTGTTGGAAAAAAATCCACGCCCACCTTGTTAAAATCCAAAGCTTTCTGCCAAAAAAATCTGCATCCGACTTTTATGGTCCAACAGTCGCGACTAGAAAACGTGGGAAAATGCCTCTTTTTGGAATAAGTTCATTTTCAAAAAGAGTGGTGTCTTTCTTTATCCAAATGCGTAATTTTAATGTTACTGTTATTTTTACAGTAAATTTCTCTATTGTATGATGTGGTCGGCATTTTCTGGAATCGTAATTAAGTATCAGCTTTTTTCCATTCCATAAGGGCTTTGTTCCAACCCGAACAACCATTAGAAATTAGATGTCTCGGAATACAACAGTTTTTGTAAGAATTGCCAAAAAGTAGTCCACCCCGATTTTGTCGAGAGCATAGAATTTGATGGTTTACTATAACGATTTCACAAAACGTTGATCTTGGTTATGGATTAATGAATATACGCTCCTTGGAAATTGGGCATCTTTAGCAGCTGCGTACCACCAAACAGTATTTTTGAAGCTTACAGATCTTTGTTTACTTTATGGACCTGTTACGTATGTAATAGAGAAGTTCTGCTAAAACAGTGCTCATGTTTTAATGAAATTTCTCATCAAGCTAGGTGAAACGTCATGTTTTGCATGATGTTGAAGTGCTACGTCATGCTTACATGGAATGTATGACCGTTCACACACAAGTTGGATGTTTAGAAAAATTTTAAGTGGTACATCAAAAACAGCCAAATGGGCAGTCTTTTCTGGAATAATTTCCATAACATTTAACGTGAATCAATTGTTTCTCGAGCCAGTTATGCTGGGGTAAATTTTTTTTGGGGAATAAATTAGGTACATCTGTATTGTGGTTAATCTCCTCCTGAAGCCCAGCAGAATGTTTTTCGACCAAAAAGTGCAGCAAGCAGGATATCAATCTTAGAAATTTACTCAGAAATGATTTCTTTTTTTGAACTTTTGCAAGTACACCAGTACCCATTTTCCTATTTCTAGAAGGCAGACTTTAGAAGACAATACAGTAATATAAATGTCTACCTTATATGAGAGGCGCTCTTTGGGTTTTTTACTGCCTAGCCGAGGTCACATTCCACATGCTAGCATCTGTCTGACAAGCTGGACTTAATCGGCGGCGTGTCCCCAATACAGCGAAAGCCACAACAGCGAAACTCAAAATAGCGAGACTCAAAACAGCGATTCTCATTACAGCGAAGTCTCAATACAGCGATTCTCAATTATGCGAATACTAAAAATTTCTATGCAATAGAGTAAACGCGCACAATATGCAAATTAAGTAAATTAGAATCGTTTTTGATGGTTGAGACAGTTTATTTTTAGTTGCATTTGGCCATCCAAGTTTCACATGCTTTTGTGCTGAGTTGCGGTAGGTATGCACGAGCGGACCATTCCAAAATCAAGAAAAAATGTCTGTGAGAAAAACATTTTTTTGAAACTTTGGAAAAAAACAAAAGCAAAAAATTACCATAAGGATTTTCCATTAAAGTTGTTTTGTATGCAGCTTAATTGCATTGCAAAATAATTGAATTGATGAAATAAATAAAATAAAATAAACAAATAAGATGAAATGAATAAAATAATTAAGCAGTAAAGGCAGAAAAAAAACGAATGATAAAGACATGAGAAGTAAAATAATGTAGTAAAAAGTAGGTAAAAAATAGAACAAAAATACACAACCTGAAAAAAATTACACAAAAGGTAGCACAAAATCAGAATATTCAAAGAAACAAATCGATAAAGAAAAAAGAAACGAAAAACATGCACATGGATATGTCTGTCTTGTGTGCAGAAGGTAGAGGCTTAGTGCCCCTCACCGAGTGTTACCTTTCTGATGCGCCAGCCAGGCAGATTTGGGAATACGACAATGGTGATCATCCAGGTCCTTTCTCCTCAATGGGGGAAGAGGTGTTGTAGTGGTGCGTCCGGCTGTTCATTACACAGCATACCCTGCACTCACCACTACCACTACAACCACATTTTCTGAACCATCCACATGGCTCCATTAGCTCAGCAAGATAGCGTGTCTGTCTTGTGTGCAGAAGGTAGAGGCTCAGTGCCCCTCACCGAGTGTTACCTTTCTAATGCGCCAGCCTGGCGGATTTGGGAATACGACAATGGTGATCATCCAGGCCCTTCCTCCTCAATGGGGGAAGAGGTGTTGTAGTGGTGCATCCGGCTGTTCATTATGCAGCATGCCTTGCACTCACCACCGCCACTACAACCACAACTTCTGAACCATCCACATGGCTCCATTAGCTCAGTAAGATAGCCTGTCTGTCTTGTGTGCAGAAGGTAGAGGCTTAGTGCCCCTCACCGAGTGTTACCTTTCTAATGTGCCAGCCTGGCGGATTTGGGAATAGGACAATGGTGATCATCCAGGCCCTTCCTCCTCAATTGGGGAATGGGTGTTGTAGTGGTGCGTCTGGCTGTTCATTATGCAGCATGCCCCGCACTCACCACCGCCACTACAACCATAATTTCTGAACCATCCACATGGCTCCATTAGCTCAGTAAGATAGTGTGTTTGTCTTGTGTGCAGAAGGTAGAGGCTTAGTGCCCCTCACCGAGTGTTACCTTTCTAATGCGCCAGCCAGGCGGATTTGGGAATACGATCATGGTGATCATCCAGGCCCTTTCTCCTCAATGGGGGAAGAGGTGTTGTAGTGGTGCATCCAGCTGTTCATTATGCAGCATGCCTTGCACTCACCACTACCACTACAACCACAACTTCTGAACCATCCACATGGCTCCATTAGCTCAGTAAGATAGCCTGTCTGTCTTGTGTGCAGAAGGTAGAGGCTTAGTGCCCCTCACCGAGTGTTACCTTTCTAATGTGCCAGCCTGGCGGATTTGGGAATAGGACAATGGTGATCATCCAGGCCCTTCCTCCTCAATTGGGGAATGGGTGTTGTAGTGGTGCGTCCGGCTGTTCATTATGCAGCATGCCCCGCACTCACCACCTCCACTACAACCATAATTTCTGAACCATCCACATGGCTCCATTAGCTCAGTAAGATAGTGTGTTTGTCTTGTGTGCAGAAGGTAGAGGCTTAGTGCCCCTCACCGAGTGTTACCTTTCTAATGTGCCAGCCTGGCGGATTTGGGAATAGGACAATGGTGATCATCCAGGCCCTTCCTCCTCAATTGGGGAATGGGTGTTGTAGTGGTGCGTCCGGCTGTTCATTATGCAGCATGCCCCGCACTCACCACCGCCACTACAACCATAATTTCTGAACCATCCACATGGCTCCATTAGCTCAGTAAGATAGCCTGTCTGTCTTGTGTGCAGAAGGTAGAGGCTTAGTGCCCCTCACCGAGTGTTACCTTTCTAATGTGCCAGCCTGGCGGATTTGGGAATAGGACAATGGTGATCATCCAGGCCCTTCCTCCTCAATTGGGGAATGGGTGTTGTAGTGGTGCGTCCGGCTGTTCATTATGCAGCATGCCCCGCACTCACCACCGCCACTACAACCATAATTTCTGAACCATCCACATGGCTCCATTAGCTCAGTAAGATAGCCTGTCTGTCTTGTGTGCAGAAGGTAGAGGCTTAGTGCCCCTCACCGAGTGTTACCTTTCTAATGTGCCAGCCTGGCGGATTTGGGAATAGGACAATGGTGATCATCCAGGCCCTTCCCCTCAATTGGGGAATGGGTGTTGTAGTGGTGCATCCGGCTGTTCATTATGCAGCATGCCTTGCACTCACCACTACCACTACAACCACAACTTCTGAACCATCCACATGGCTCCATTAGCTCAGTAAGATAGCCTGTCTGTCTTGTGTGCAGAAGGTAGAGGCTTAGTGCCCCTCACCGAGTGTTACCTTTCTAATGTGCCAGCCTGGCGGATTTGGGAATATGACAATGGTGATCATCCAGGCCCTTCCTCCTCAATTGGGGAATGGGTGTTGTAGTGGTGCGTCCGGCTGTTCATTATGCAGCATGCCCCGCACTCACCACCGCCACTACAACCATAATTTCTGAACCATCCACATGGCTCCATTAGCTCAGTAAGATAGCCTGTCTGTCTTGTGTGCAGAAGGTAGAGGCTTAGTGCCCCTCACCGAGTGTTACCTTTCTAATGTGCCAGCCTGGCGGATTTGGGAATAGGACAATGGTGATCATCCAGGCCCTTCCTCCTCAATTGGGGAATGGGTGTTGTAGTGGTGCGTCCGGCTGTTCATTATGCAGCATGCCCCGCACTCACCACTGCCACTACAACCATAATTTCTGAACCATCCACATGGCTCCATTAGCTCAGTAAGATAGTGTGTTTGTCTTGTGTGCAGAAGGTAGAGGCTTAGTGCCCCTCACCGAGTGTTACCTTTCTAATGCGCCAGCCAGGCGGATTTGGGAATACGACCATGGTGATCATCCAGGCCCTTTCTCCTCAATGGGGGAAGAGGTGTTGTAGTGGTGCATCCGGCTGTTCATTATGCAGCATGCCTTGCACTCACCACTACCACTACAACCACAACTTCTGAACCATCCACATGGCTCCATTAGCTCAGTAAGATAGCCTGTCTGTCTTGTGTGCAGAAGGTAGAGGCTTAGTGCCCCTCACCGAGTGTTACCTTTCTAATGTGCCAGCCTGGCGGATTTGGGAATACGACAATGGTGATCATCCAGGTCCTTTCTCCTCAATGGGGGAAGAGGTGTTGTAGTGGTGCATCCGGCTGTTCATTACACAGCATACCCTGCACTCACCACTACCACTACAACCACAATTTCTGAACCATCCACATGGCTCCATTAGCTCAGTAAGATAGTTTGTTTGTCTTGTGTGCAGAAGGTAGAGGCTTAGTGCCCCTCACTGAGTGTTACCTTTCTGATGCGCCAGCCAGGCAGATTTGGGAATAGGACAATGGTGATTATCCAGGCCCTTCCTCCTCAATTGGGGAATGGGTGTTGTAGTGGTGCGTCCGGCTGTTCATTATGCAGCCACTCACCACCGCGACTACAACCATAATTTCAGAACCATCTACATAGCTCAGTTAGCCCAGTTGGATAGCGCATCTTCCTTGTATGCATAAGATCCAGGGTTTGAGCACCTCAGTGAGCATTATTATTCTGATACACAGGCCACATGGATTTGGGCATACAACAATGATGACCCTCCAGGATCCTCGTCCTGGAAGGGAGGAGTGTTGTAGTGGTGCACTGGCTGTTCATTATGCAGCATGCCTTGCATTCACCACCACCATTACAACCACAATTTTCAAACCAATCTATGTGGCTAGGTTAGTGCAGTTGGATAGACGTCTGGCTTTTATGCAGAAGGTCGAGGGTTCACGCTCGTCGCAGAGTGTTATTTTTCTGACGCGCTGGCCATGTGGATTTGGACATACGACGTAATTCACACCAGGAATCAGCTGGGCAATTCACTTTTCCTCAACAAGTTTTGTGGCTTGAGATTTTTGAGAAAATTATAAAAAATGTTTGTTAAATACATACAACGCTTTCGAAAAGTGGCTACATTTCTGAAATGGTTCGAGAACAACCAATTTTGGAAAATCTTCTGAGAAATCTTCGAAAATAAAATCTTTCACGAAAAAACTATTATTTCCATTTCCGTATCGCCTGTGTGAATTAACCCCATCCTTTTTCACACCCCTATGAAAGACAACGGCACCCTTCATCAGCATGCTCAATTTTCAAAAAACACAGTTGGAGGGGTTCTATCTAATATGTATATCATAGCTGTACGGAACTTTTTTTGTGGTCAGGGTCGCTGATTCCCCAAAATTTCAGGGGAGGAGTCTCTGAAGGAAAAAAATTCGATTTTTTTTACGAAAAATGTTCGAAAAGCGGTTCAAAAAATAGGAATTTTTGTCTAAAAAACCGTAAAACATGTATTTATTACGCGGAGCGCCCAGAAAATTGACGTTTTTGACCTTTTTTTGCTAAAAAAATTGACATTCTTAATCAAAAAAATGAAATTTTTAGTATTTTTCCGACCAAAACTATGGGGGTCACTATGACTACCATATGGCTTGCCATAGGATTAGAAAATCTTGAGGAAACTTGTCCAAAGCATATAGAAGGCAATGTATTGCTTTTGGCTAGCCAAGAATTCCTTATTTTAGTCAAGATGCTAATTTTTTAGTATTGAAGATGTCGACGACTTTTTCCAAATATAATTGCAACTCGATTTTTCGTATGTTGAGTCTTCAAATCAGGTGAATGACAATTTTTTTAAAATTGTGTTCGTCAATATCTTGATGCTTAACTTGGTTTATCCTGTACAATTTTTGATGAATCTTATGTAAAACAACATTGTCGAGCCGCACACTTGTATTTTTAATCACTATGAAAATATCCTGCAACACTCCTAATATTCAATATAAAACCATCAAATCATATTCCTGAATGAAGCATCATCATTGTAAATGTAACGACCAGATTTCTGTGAGGTACTTTACTTGGACCAATCGGTCGATACGGCCGGGACAAATACGGGACGGGGAACGCGGGCGAACGGTTACGACACAACAACGGATAATCGACGGTCGCTTGAACGTCGACAAATAAACGCGCTTCGAATAAAAACGGATGAGGGCCTCGGTTTAAATGCTTTCGAATAGTCGGCCGCTTGCAAATGTATAAAAGACGGGGGCGAGCGCGGATCAAAAAATAAAACGATACCAGAATAAGAACCAGAATATAATGATCAAAATCACGCTTTGCTTCTTCTTTTATACGGCGATTTTGGCCACTCCCTGGACGCTGCGGGAGGTCGAGCTTCTGTCCATCTTCTTCCGCCAATCGTCGTTTCCGGCTACGCTTTTTATGCTTTCTTAGTTACGCCTCTCTAACGCTTTTCTGGTACCGTATGCTTTCTGTGCTTCACTTGCTTTCTACGGTGGGCTTGGCCACACCTCTGTGCTTCTGTGCATGCTCCCTGTATCGGTTTCTCTGTATACACATGTTTTATGGGGCCGCCGCTACTGTTACACTTGAGACTACTGTACGGCGGGGCTTCTACATATTTTACTGTGTGCAGGTGTTGTTTACGATTTTTACTGGGGATTACGGTAGCTGTGGAATGTGTAGTTTAGTGTAGATTCTAGGGGAACAGCTGCCGTTTGTGCAAATTAATTAGGGCATCTTAATTGGGCTACCGGGGTGTGAACGGATCAAAATAAAGTACTTCACGTAATTTTGTAGGAATGTTTGGGTGTGAATCCCAGACATCCTTGAGACATAAAATGTGAAAAATAAAATAATATCTAATAAATGTCTATTACATACAGTATGCTACATATTTACAGTACTGCTTTAGCAGGTACGTTACATTTCCCTCCTTCCGGAGTTGAACGTCCTCGTTCAAGGCTTTCGAGGTTGAGGAAGGGTGGGGGTAGATTCGATAGTTGCTTTCCGAGGGTAGAAAGGGGTTGTCTCGTTTACATGCACCGTAAATGTAATATTCTTATGGGGGTGTTTGAGTGTAACGTTGGGGTACATGAAATTTGTAACTGTATAGGGCCCGTTTTGGCGAGGGAGGAATTTGGGAGTCAACCCTTGTTTACACGAATGATTTTTATAAAGAATAAGATCACCTGCTTTGTAATGTATGTTCTGAGCATGCTTGTTATACTGACGGGTGTAGTGGGCTTGGGCTTTTTGCAAACTTTTCTGCACGGTTGAGAGTGCTTCTGTAAAATGCGATTTTACACGAAGGGCGTAATCATCTAAATCAACCATGTAGGACGTGGGGAAAAAATTTAAAGCTGCATCTGACGGCAGATTAGCTTGCCTACCGTGAAGTAATTCAAATGGGGGATACGAAGTGCTATCATTTTTATGAATGTTGATCGAAAAAACGGCATACGGGAGATAAGTATCCCAATCAGTGTGATTTGAATTGATGTACATGCGGATACGGGTGGCTAGGGTTTGGTTGCAACGCTCAACTTCCCCATTGGCAATGGGATGATATGGGGTAGTGTGAATTTTCTGAGTATTGCATAAACTGGTGATCTGTGAGAAGAGATCGGATACAAAATCGGTGCCACGATCACAATGGATGATTTTTGGGGACCCATGACGACAAACAATTTTGGTTACGAATAGCTTGGCAATAGTGGCTGCAGTGATGTCAGGGGTCGGGAATGCCTCTACATACTTTGTGAAATAATCGATGAAAACGACAATGAATCGGTTGCCGTCTTCAGTGAGGGGTAATGGTCCCATGCAATCAACACCAACTCCATCAAATGGGCCAGTTGGCTGAATTGGTACCAAGTTTGCATGCACTTTGTGTCTAAGAGTTTTCTGTGTCTGGCATGGGTGGCAAGTTTTGCAGTAACGTTTGATATCACGGCTCATTTGGGGCCAAAAATATTTCTGTCTGAGCAAGTGTAAAGTTTTCCTGGCCGCAAAATGACCTGTGAATTTGCTGTCATGATGGGAGGCGATGAGATGTTGGACTTGGGACTTGGGAATGTATAGTTTTGCCTGTTTGTCGACTATACGGAAGAGAATGTTTTGATGCACTGCGAATTTGATCAGAGTAAGGGGGTGTTTTTGGGCGATTTTTGCTAAAATAGTTTTGACAGTTGGATCAGTGCGTTGGAGTTCGGCAAAGTTTTTCTGTTTCTCTTCTTGTTCAGTTGCTTCGGCTTCCAAAACTGAATTGATAGTTGATATTTCGGGGCGGGTTTCTAATTGCTCAATATCAAAGGATTGCTTTGCTGTCTGTGAGGGGAATCGAGAAACTGCATCTGCGTTGCGGTTAGCAGTGCCTTTCTTGGGTCGAATGTCTAGCTGAATACCGGAGAGGGCTAATCCCCAACGGGCAATGCGAGGGGACGGGTTTTCCTTTTGTAAGACTGCTTGAACTGCTGTGTGGTCAGTGTGTACGATAACATGTTGCTGGAAAAGATAGGGGCGGAAATACTTGACAAATTCGACTACTGCAAGGGTTTCCAACTCAGTGATCGGGTAGTTGCGTTCTGCGGGTTTCAATGTGCGGCTCCCAAAAGCAATGGGGCGATCCTGACCTTTACTATCCAGCTGACTGAGAATGGCGCCGATTCCGAGTTTTGAGGCGTCAGTTTGCAGAATGAACGGTTTTGTGAAATCTGGATGCTGTAGTATTGGGGCATGAATGAGTAATTCTTTGAGCTTAGTGAATGCATTTTGCTGTTCAGGGCCCCAGGAAAATTCGGAATTCTTTTTGAGTAGCGATGTGAGTGGGCTAGAAACTTGGGAGCAATTTGGGATGAATCTGCGATAATATGAGGGTAGGCCAAGGAATGACTTAACTTCTTTTGAGCTTTTGGGTGTGGGTATGTCATAGATGGCCTGTACCTTATGGGGATCTGGTGAAATGCCTTGCTGAGAAATGACGTGGCCTAAGTATTGGACTTGGGGCTGGCAGAATTTGCATTTTTGTATGTTTAGCTTAAGGCCTGCTTGTGAGAATCGGGCAAGAATAGTGTCTAAACGTTCCAGCATTTGGGCATGGGAGTCTGCGAATACCAGGACATCGTCGAGATACACAAGGCATGTATTCCATTGCAGACCCGAAAGAATAACATCCATTAACCTTTGGAATGTGGCTGGGGCATTGGTGAGTCCAAAGGGGAGGTAATTGAATTGATACTGGCCGGCTGAGCAATTGAATGCCGTTTTTTCTCTGTCTGCCTGTGCTATGGGAATGGAATAATATGCATTGGATTGGTCAAGGGACGTAAAATATTTCATTCCACGTAGGGTGTCTAGAATTTCGTCGATACGGGGCAATGGGTAGGTATCTTTTTTGGTGACTTTGTTGAGGCCTCTAAAATCAATGCATAGACGATGGCCTCCATCTTTTTTGGGAACTAAAACTGTGTTGGTACACCATGGGGAATTGCTTTGGCTTATGACACCTGCTGCTGCGAGTTGCTCAACTTCTGCTTGTATGATTTGCTTTTCTTTTGGGGACGTCCGATAAAGTTGTCTACGTACGGGTTGGGAGCCATTGGTGTCAATTGTATGTGAAACGAGGGTGGTTCTACCTACATCCATTTTGGATTTAGCATATAATGTAGGATACTTCGATAGGGCGCGTAGGAGTTGCGTTTTCTCGGTTTCTGTGAGGTCACTGGAGGTTAAATTAACATTTTCTTTCAACCATGTGAATGTATCAAAACGGTTGGGCTGGTTTCGCGTGGAAGGGGTTACGTTAGCGGGAGTATTTTGTTTCGGGATGTAACATGAGACTGTACCAATGCATGTTCCAGGATAAAGAATTTGAACTGTTTCTCGTGTGTTTAGGACGGATATGCGTATGCGACTGTTTTGATTTTCCGAGATACAAGCTGCGAAATGGACTTTGGGATTCTGTTTGGGTTTCGGAGTAAATTCGAGCTGTTTAACCTGCAAGTACGATTTGGGCAAGGGGACAGTAAATTCGGTTACTGTACGGGGTGGTAATTCTAATTTCTCATCCAAATAAGTTCCACCACGGGTCGAAAGAGGGCTATATTCTAGGCCATCACAAGGTAGTATAACATTGCCAAATTTGACCTGTGATTTTTGATTGTTGATAGTGTATTCCGAGAATCGACTGAGAAAGTTTTTGCCTAGAAGGATATCTGCTGTGCAATCTTTTTGGACATGGACCATGATTGTTTCCTGAATTGTTTGGGCTGTCACTGTGACAAAAGTGGTCCCTATAAAGTGAATCGGAAGATTATTTGCTGCTTTTGCTTGGACTAGCGGGGGTTTCATGTCTAACTGTAAAAGTTGAGCGACTCGGGAATCAATGAGTGAGTAAACTGCACCAGTGTCAATCATGCCTTTTGTCATTAATTTGCCGTTAAGTGTGATTGGAATATGAGGGGTATGTTTTCCAGGTACGTTTTGGGGTGGCTTATTTGATGCAGGTTGGTGAATTTGATTAATGAGTTCGATTGCAGGAGTTCGGGGGGTATCAATATCGACAAGGACGTATTTCTGCTGTGTTTGCGCCCCACGACGATTAGCTAATTCTAAAAGAGCATGGCCGAATGATGGAGGAATAGTCTCATGTAAATGTCTGTTGTTTGATGGTATTTCGTATGCATGTTCGTTTGTGGTATGATGCTTTGGAGAGGGGAAGTATTTTCGAAGAACGAGAAACGAATAAAAGACGCCTGCAATAACTACAGTAATAACGGCGAGGTTGATAATGATTTGCAGGGGTCCTTTGAGTAAATTGTTTAATCCGTCCGTTAGACTTTGGGTGGTACCGGTTATTACATGTTCTATGCCTTGACCGGCGCCAGAGAGTGTATTTCCGAGTGCTTGGCCAGTGCCTGAGATCATGTTGTAAACTGTATCGGAATTGAGAGACATTTGGGCGGTGTAATTGACGAGTTTTTTGACGACGTTTTGGAGTGTGTGAGTTTTGTAAATGTATTGTTTCAAAAAGAGTAAGTTGGTTGAAATAGTTGCAAGTTGATCATGAAAAATGGCGGGTGTATTAAAATGAAAAAGGGAGAAATTTTGGTTCCAGACAATTTCTAAAGGTAAATTTGTGACATGCGGGGATCCTGTTTCACTGACCCATGTATTATTCTGTTGGTAAAGGGCTACATGCATGTGATGGCAGTCAACGGTTTGTGAGAAAGGGGTCAAATCGTTGCCTCCTGGGTTTGAAAACATGAGTTCAGTTCCTACGAGAATGGGCAAAAGTTTGTAGCAAGTTTGGTTGATTTTATGGTTGTAAAAGACTTTGGATGCGTTTACCTGCTTGCAGGGCCAGACTGTGAGGGCTTCTCCTGTAAATTCTGCTATGATGTCGGTTCGCTGTAGGAATGCACGCGCTCCAAGGGTTGCATCAAGACGTAAAATTTGCCATACGAGATCAAGGTGACGCTGTGCCTGTCTGCATAATTCATTCCATACATTTTTGAAATTTTGAATTTCGAATTCCTGTATTTTGTCTGCTAGATAGTTTAGTTTTGCATTGATGGGTTCAAAATCATCAAAATCGTATAGTGTACTATGAGTTTCATTGGTTTTTGGGGTTAAAAATGCATTACGATGTGGGGTGCTTTTGTCTAATTGTACGATAATGCCTTGTTCGGTTAGAATGCTGTCTTGGATTTCTGGGCAATTGGGGTTCGAAAAAACTGTATTTTTAACGGAGAATGCACCTTGTAGCTCTTCTATTATCATGTGTGTTTGCGTGAGTTTGATGGGATGTGTATTTTTGTATTCGAAAGGGCATAAGTTTTCAAATGCTGTTTCGTTCCAGATAATGGATCCGTCGGCTGTGACACAATGACCTGATGTTGGTTTGCATGACCCTAGGTCACCTAATGTACCTGTCATAGATTTGCCATTCCAAGATGCTATTTGTCCTATTTCTATGATGACGTTAGTGACCGAGGTACAATGGTCTGTACAACACCATGTGTATTCTACGCTTAGGGAGTTATTTGTTGACCAAAATCCTGGTTGGGTTTCGTATAATTTTTGACCGTTGTGTTCTTTGTCTATAACGATTGCCTTACAAACATGTGGGGTTAGATTTTGCATTTCGGTTTGGTCGAAGACAATACCTTTTGATCCAAAAAATCCTGTATTAGTACAAATTTTGCGTTTGCGAACACTGCATTTGTATGCGTCTGTAATGTGGGGCTTAGTGGAGGGGATATAGATTTTTTCGAATGTTTGTACGGGTTTGTCTACTGTGGAAGGGGGCATGCATGATACAAGTTTTGGTATGCTGACTGAGTGACCGCTCAATGAAGTTCCACACATCTGAAATTGGGCACTACACGATGTGGGGATTATTATACAAAGAAAAATACAAAACATCGGCCAATAGAATGTTTTAGTGGAGGCGGCGGGGCACTGTATGTTTCCGTTGTGGCCGGTTTGGTGTTGGGGCTTTTGGTGTTGTCGTTTTGCGATTTTGCGCTGGGGGGGTGGCCGGTTTGAAATCTGAACGTTCTGTAAAAGTTTGGAATTTGAGTTATGGGATGGGGTTTGGACTTGCTTACTTGCGGGGGTCGGTAGCAATGTTTGGCGGGGGCGGAATTGGTAGGGTTCGGGGGTCAGGCCATGGAGAAGGGATAACAAGTTGCAGCCTGTTTTCGACGGGGTTTCGGGGGCGGTGGGCGGCGTTGTGTCCTGCTTTCGGGGGATCTTGTAGCCTACGGGGATGGTGGGCGGCGATTTTTCGATTTTTTCGGCTTCAGGCGTGGGGGGTGGTGACATGGCGCACCAATCGGGTACGTCCAGATCAAGGACGTATTCGTCACTGCGGCGGTGGGTGTTGGGCATGATAGTTCCTAAAGTAGTCTGAGGGCCGTTAGTTATGGCGGGTAATTTTGAGTAAAATGCGGGGTCGTCAATGTCCATGAGGGGTTGGGGTTGCCTGTACTCAATGCAATTTTGAATATTACGACTCTGCTGATTTGGACAATACCTGCTTGTATGACCTCTCTGCTTGCATATAAAACATTGAAAATTGGAGTAGGGTTTTGAAGGGCAGTTATCTGATCTATGTCCTGTTTGGGAGCAGTGGATGCATGGGCTTTTACAATCACGTGTACTGTGATTATTACGGAAACAGATTGCACATGATTTTCGGGTGCCTACTGATTTACAGTTACGAGCTATGTGTCCGATTTGTCCACACTGGAAGCATGTGGGTTGCCTAGGGGTGGTATTGTTCCTGTAAGCATTATTCCTGCTGAAAGTATTGTTACTGAAATTGTTGTAGCTACTCTGTTGCGGGGGTTGAGGTTTTTGTTTGATCTGCAACTGTAAATCTTTTACTTGTTGTTCTAACTGATGCAAAAGGTCCTGTTGGTCTGTATTTTTGGTTAGGGAAAAGATGGGTTCGGGTTTTGGGGGTATAAATGGAAGGGTGTTAGATTTCAGCTCATTTCTAAGGATTTGTTGTTCAATGTAAGCTGCTTCGTCTGACATTTCTTTTAGAGTTGCGAACCTTCTATACTTAATTGCTTCCCTGATTTCGTTTTGCATGCCTTCTACAAAGAGGGGTTTTATGATCATTTCTTGTGCGTCTGTGTTAAAGTTAGGGTAGGCGAGGGTTGCGAGATGTTCTAGATCAAATAAGAATTCCGTTACTGTTTCTGACCGCTTTTGTTTTCTTTCGCGTAAGAATTGTTGATGTAGCTCATTATCTCTATTGTTTGGGAAAAATGCCTGTAATGCGACTTTATACTGCTCGTATGTGTGGGGAGGGTTTTCGGAATTCGCTAAACTTTTGAATTTAGCTAACGCGGCTCCTCCTAAATGAATTTCTAAACATGCCAACTTTAACTGTACGTCTGTATCTTTCATGCCTTGGAGTGCCATGAATTGTTCTAATCTTTTGTTCCATTCACCAAAATGTTGGGTCACGCCGCCCGTGAATACTGTAGGTTTCGCGTAGAAATTGTTTGCCATGTTATTACGAATGTTTGCTGTTCTTAGATCGTCTATTAGGGTAGGGTTTACTGTATTCTGATTCAATTGTGTGCGTAGGGTACGAAAATGTTCTGAAAACAAATCGTTTATCTGTTCTCTAACGATTTCTCCTAAATGATCTTGCGTTTGGTGGGTCATTCTTGGTTTACGATGGGATTTCTGCTTAAATACTTCAATTTTTGCTTCACGCTGTATTCGTTTAAATGTATCGCTTAATGCTTCGTTGGAGGGGGTTTCCAGTTTGCTTAATACGAATACCGTCTTACTGTAGGAAATGATTACTACTGTATTACTAATGCTTCTAACTGCCCGGATAAGGGTACACCTAACTGGGGGGCAGGGAGTTCCACTGGTTAACGTAACGGTACGGTCACCAAAATATGTAACGACCAGATTTCTGTGAGGTACTTTACTTGGACCAATCGGTCGATACGGCCGGGACAAATACGGGACGGGGAACGCGGGCGAACGGTTACGACACAACAACGGATAATCGACGGTCACTTGAACGTCGACAAATAAACGCGCTTCGAATAAAAACGGATGAGGGCCTCGGTTTAAATGCTTTCGAATAGTCGGCCGCTTGCAAATGTATAAAAGACGGGGGCGAGCGCGGATCAAAAAATAAAACGATACCAGAATAAGAACCAGAATATAATGATCAAAATCACGCTTTGCTTCTTCTTTTATACGGCGATTTTGGCCACTCCCTGGACGCTGCGGGAGGTCGAGCTTCTGTCCATCTTCTTCCGCCAATCGTCGTTTCCGGCTACGCTTTTTATGCTTTCTTAGTTACGCCTCTCTAACGCTTTTCTGGTACCGTATGCTTTCTGTGCTTCACTTGCTTTCTACGGTGGGCTTGGCCACACCTCTGTGCTTCTGTGCATGCTCCCTGTATCGGTTTCTCTGTATACACATGTTTTATGGGGCCGCCGCTACTGTTACACTTGAGACTACTGTACGGCGGGGCTTCTACATATTTTACTGTGTGCAGGTGTTGTTTACGATTTTTACTGGGGATTACGGTAGCTGTGGAATGTGTAGTTTAGTGTAGATTCTAGGGGAACAGCTGCCGTTTGTGCAAATTAATTAGGGCATCTTAATTGGGCTACCGGGGTGTGAACGGATCAAAATAAAGTACTTCACGTAATTTTGTAGGAATGTTTGGGTGTGAATCCCAGACATCCTTGAGACATAAAATGTGAAAAATAAAATAATATCTAATAAATGTCTATTACATACAGTATGCTACATATTTACAGTACTGCTTTAGCAGGTACGTTACATAAAGGCCCTGTCATACTTCACCGCGCAGCGCCGTGCGGCGCCCGTTATTCTACCCATACTAAAAAGCGGCGCCACGCAGTATCACCCTTGAAGTATGAATAGGTTTTCGAAATTTTTGCGGCGCCGCGCTGCGCCGCCATCAAGTTTCAACTGAACCGAAATTTTCGAACAAGTTATGTGTTCTAAAGTTGCAGCATACTGTTGTCATAACACATTGTTGCATACTGTGACATCTATACATGTAGTTGAATCATATGTTTCACTTGAATGTTGAATTTTGACACTTGTCAAATTATTTCACCAAATTGATTACTCAATTTTCAATGAAGACATTAATGTGTAAAAATTATGAACATGAAAAGTAGGTGTAAACATGTTCCTAGTGTACTCGCACATTTCGATTGTGTCTTTATTCCTCCAACGTCCCTTTTCTGCAAATATCTCGATTGTCCGGAAGTCCATATTCCCTGTAGGTCCCGATTCCCCGAATAATGAATATATTTCCTATTTCCCCGAAAAATGCATTAGTCACTATTCCCTGAACGTCCCGATTTCCCGAATACTAGGTATAGGATGGATCCACTTTGAAACTGGGTTCTAAACAGCGGGTCCGACCGGACCCAGATCAGATCTGGATCCTGTATATATAGCACATATATGATTGAATAACCGTGTATATATATTCAATTTTCCAAAATCAAATTATATAAAATTGATATTTCTCAGCAGTTCAAGAGCTATTAATCGTTGGAATGAGAAGCAAATTGAAGCAAGAGCCCAAAATCTTTAGACTAGGCTTTTCTGCAAGCTTCTATCTGCACCGTGAAGGAATGATTGATTTTTATTTTTCTTTTGCACCTTTTATTTTTCGATTTTTCCGTATTTTTAATCTTATTCGCATTTTTCGTATTTTGCATTTGTCGAGACGAGCAATACACATTTTTTGAGAAGAGCAAAATCCAAAAGATGGATCCACTTTGAATGTGGGTCCTAAACAGCAGGTCCGACCGGACCCAAATCAAATCCGGATCCTGTATATAGCACATATCTGAATGAATAATTGTGTATATACAGGGTGAGCCAAAAAAAGGCGACCGGTACCGACTTCTATAGCTTCCGAACGGATGAAGCTTTTTTAGTGCACTTTCCTGTCATCAATAGATAAAACATTTGGCATAAAGACTGCAAAGTTCGGTTAGATTTCTTGAATATTGACTGACTATAATCAAAAATACTAAACGTTGATTTTTTTGATAATAGATAGTTAAAAATTTACAGAATCAACATGTTTCACGGCAGAAAAGCACAACAGATCCAATCATAAGAACCATATAAGAGCGTGAAACTACAAGAGAGCCGCTTTCGTGTGTCCTAATTTCTGTTTCACCAATAATTTTAATCGTTTTTCGATCTGGTCAATGACAGAGTGGATTTTGCTTCAATTTTGTTTTTTTTCCAATTTCACAACAAAAGCTCTTGATTTTGGCGAAACTTTGATCATATTAAAACAAGAAGTTGCTGGCTTTAAATTACGTGTAACTTAGAAATCTGGATGATTTTCAAAGTATTGTTATGTGTAAACGGCTTTACAAAACTTTTTTTTCACAATAGGACAGTTTTTACTTTCATTTCACAACTTTTACTTTTTGAAAAATGATCACTTTTACTAGATCTCTGTCTGTACAGTAACCATCAACGCTGGGAGCATAAAATTTGGGCCTTGTAACAAAGACAAACAGGGCATTCTAACGCAGCAATCGGCATTATAAAAGCTTCATCCGTTCAAAAGTTATGGAAGTCAGCACCGGTCGCCTTTTTTTGGCTCACCCTATGTATTTAATTTCTCAAAATCAATTTATATAAAATTGATATTTCTCAGCAGTTCAAGAGCTATTAATCGTTGGAATGAGAAGCAAATTGAAGCAAGAGCCCAAAATCTTTAGACTAGGCTTTTCTGCAAACTTCTATCTGCACCGTGCAGGAATGATTGATTTTTATTTTTCTTTTGCGCTTTTTATTTTTCGATTTTTTCCGTATTTCTAATCTTTTTCGCATTTTTCGTATTTCACATTTGTCGAGACGAGCAATACACATTTTTTGAGAAGAGCAAAATCCAAAAGATGGATCCACTTTGAATCTGGGTCCTAAACAGCAGGTCCGACCGGACCCAGATCAGATCTGGATCCTGTATATAGCATGTATGTGAATGAATAATCGTGCATATATATTCGATTTTTCAAAATCAATTTATATAAATTGATATTTCTCAGCAGTTCAAGAGCTATTAATCGTTGGAATGAGAAGCAAATTGAAGCAAGAGCCCAAAATCTTTAGACTAGGCTTTTCTGCAAACTTCTATCTGCACCGTGCAGGAATGATTGATTTTTATTTTTCTTTTGCGCTTTTTATTTTTCGATTTTTTCCGTATTTCTAATCTTTTTCGCATTTTTCGTATTTCACATTTGTCGAGACGAGCAATACACATTTTTTGAGAAGACCAAAATCCAAAAGTAAGAAGGCGCCGCGCGCGAACGGTACCGCGCGGCGAAGTATGACAGGGCCTTAAGAGTCGTTCTTGGTGTTGAAAGTAAAATTTTGTACTGAACGTGGATACAGTAATTTTTATGAGTTGAATACCTGCAACGTATTTGTTTTTGAGACTAATTCTGAGACAAATAAGAAAAAATAGACTTCTCATCAAGGAAGTTTTGCATGGGTTTGGTTAATATATGCCCATTATTTCTCATGCTTTTCCGATATATAAAATCTTTTCTTTCTAGGCGAGATGGACGATTTTTTACCTGATTTCGAGTCCCCTCGTGCTCCAGCTCCAGATGGTGACATCAAGAATCCCCCAGTTCATGGTTGGTCGGGCTTGAATCCGCTAAAGAGATTAAGATTTGATGAACCTATCGACAAGTTTGTATCCCCCCATCTCGTCCATGATCACGTTTCACCATTCAAAAGTAGTAACGTGAAATCGAGTGCAGCAAAAATGTTCTATACATCTTTTTTCCTGGGACTTTTGACGGCTGAATATGCGAAAAAAGAAACTGGCATAATTTCGATGTATAAGCGCCAAACTGTAAATACATTGGAATTATTGGTTGTTTATGAACGTCAAAATGGGGCATCTTTACATGTCCACGAAATTGACTTTGGTGAAGCATTTGGTGATTTGGACACAAAGGAACGTGATTCTCTTGACGGAAGACGACTGGCGGCTATCGAACGCAAAATAGAAGGGAACCCAAAAACCTTCTCTATTGCTGAGGTAGAAGTTCACAAATACAAATTAGTCGAGCAATTGATAAATCCAGTTAAAGATAAAGTCGGATTCAAGATGATCCTTGCAGATACTTATGCTAGGGAAGCACGAACCATGGATAGTGATGTTCAAATGGATGAGGCGATTATCGGGCCGTATATTCCCCTCTTGGAGGTTCCGCTAGAATTGGGACCGCGAAGCAACAATTGGCGTGCATTTTACAAAAGTCTTGGAGATTTTTCCAAGATAAATGAACCAAATATTGAGAATATTGTCAAAACTCTTGAGAAAGCCCTCATACCAATGTATCGTAGTAAGAAACTTGTCAACAGGGTGCTAGGGTCGTTATCTCCCGAAATTCCAGCTGCTGATATTGGCTTTCTGCATGGTGCTCTGTTTACAGTATTTCCGGACGATTATTATGAAAGGTTAATCCATAATGATCTAGACCTTATTTATTACAATGAAGACGTGGCACACCTATACCTCATAGGGACCTCATCCGAAACGCCGAATGAGCACCGAATGAGCACCCTCACGATGGCTACAGTTTGTTGTCATATTTGAAAAATAAGAAAAGGGAATCCAAAATTTCAGAAATTCGTTACGTTTCCGACGAAACAAGGGATACATGGGATGGCCTAAAGCATCGAACGTTGGAGTGGAGTATAGATAACGCTATGAAAAATTTGCATCATGATGTTTTAGAAGCAACAGAAGCTGATAAAGCACAATTCAAGGCCAACTACGACCTCTGATATTCAAAAATATTTGATGACATTAAAACCAACGACAAATTTGCGCATTTAATTGATTCATCATATTCTATAAAATCTTTCTTTCTTGGTCGATTGAAAACGAATCCAAATTTGGATGCCAAAATTCTTGTAGATCCTCGTCCACAAAAGCCGTTTAGAGCTTTGAAAATTAAACAAAAAACCGCCGATAATTTCCACTATTTTATAACCTTCAATGACAAGTACGATCCACCTGCTAAGCCCATCGAGCATCTGATTGATGAACATTCTTCAACAAACAAATTCCGCTTAAATTTTCGGTTTGTTGATGGCCAAACAAATTTTGTCATAACGTCCATGAATGAGGTAGAAATTGAAAGATTCGAACGAGGCATGGATGAAATGCAAATAATTCCTGAGAACTTGAGATCTACCCTTGAAGGAATCATGAAACCAGATCAAACTGGAGAAATGCTAGCGTTGTCTAGGAGAAACTTTCACGGCCAACTGCAATCAATTTTTTCCGAGGTAAAACAAGGAGGTTATATTCAAAGTAACAGTGGTGCTTACCTGGCTGGGGCATTATCAAACCTCGGCGTCAATCACGTTGAAATGTCTACAGAACATGATAATATATCAGGCTCAGCTTTGTTATCACCCGGACATCATAAGGATCATGAAATGTTGCCCAACTTGGAATTGTTGAATGATGAAGACATAGTAGCACCCTCTGAAGCAATTGAAATAAAGAAAAGTATCCTGGAACATGCAATGCCTGTGGAATATGCATTCACCATAGTGCATAACCTTGGCAATGAAAATGATGGCTTGGCAGTGGCAGCATCATCAAGTAAACATTTGTATCTTAACACAGACAATGTCAGAGCAGTATGTGAATCAGAGGAATGTTGTACCCTACTGCCAATTATATAATGAAGAAAGTCTCGTAGATGAATATAAGAAGACAAAAAGAGATGAAAAACCGAACGCAGAGGAATCCGAAAAAATCAAGAAAAATGAAGCACAAAATGACGATGGATTCAGGGAAATCAATCATGAAAAAGAACAAAGTGAACACGGTTTTGAGAAAATCAACTACGAAGAAATTGAAAAGGGTATCGCTGCAAAATTCCCATCTCTATCTACATGAACACATTTCTCTCCTGCATAAAGTAGGTTCCAATCTTCAATTGGGTTTCCTGGTTCGCGATATCTTCGGCAATGCATACCAAAAAAACCTTGAAGGTTTCGTCGAAATTGTTTTTTTCTTCGGAGCAGCTGTTGGCAGCTCAATGGTTGGTAAAGCGATCACACTTTTTGGTCAGAGCCAAAAAATTGCAGGCAGACCATTGACAGGCAAAGTGCTAGGAACTGTTGGTGGGTGTCTACCCAGTGTGCCTTTTGACGTTTACATGGCTTATCAACAGCTCAAAAACAACAATAATGAAAGTGCAATATTTACTTATGCCTATATCGGATTGGACATAATTCAATGTGCACTGACAATCTTGGATGTATTTGAGGTGCTAGCTGTTAATCCGGTAACATTTGAATTTTTTGCAATTCCAGCAGCTATTCTAATGACTGTACAGAATGCCATTAATGTTAACCAGAAAATAGAGGAAATTGATCAAATTGTACATCTGTCAGTTGACGAAAAGCTCTATGAAATAGGCCGCGAGGTTCTTTTGATGGGAACTGATTCTACTATTCAATCTATGATGGATGCTGTTTCATCATTCAAGATGTATCAACAATTCCACCGTTTCCTGATCAGCGGTGCCAGAAAAGTTGAAAATGAAGGTCTAATCTACATGGATGATAATAGTATCGACTTGACTAAAACTTACCGGTTCAATAAAAGTCGACTTATGCCCAGAGAGAATTTTCTCAAACCAAATTTTACCGCATTTTGTGCAATGAATGAAGAATTCAACCCAGGGGAAAAAGAGCTAGAAGGAAATGTTAAAACTTACCACAACCTATTGCTTAACATTGTGGCACCACAAGTAAGTTTGGTCCGTGAATATATTTTGCCACCCTCGAAACCATATACTAACGAGATCAATGATTTCCTTTGTAAACATATTTTTGGTGTTGCTGACAGACAAGCCAGCGAAACATCAAAAACTTTGTACCAGCTGTTCAATGGCACTGATTATGTGATAGCATTCCCAACAGTGCACAATGTATTCCTTCTCATGAACGGCAACAAGTCGATCACTGGTGGTGTCATGGAAGACGAGTTTAATATCAAAGCTGAATATATATTTGGTTATCTGAATGGCTCTGATGGTGAGGATGTTGCTGATTTCAGTGCAAGTGATGCTGGCAAAGATCTTGTTATCCAGCGTGGAGAAGCCTTCTTCAGCCCCAAGCATGGTAATAACCACACTTTGAAACTTTATAGCATAGAAAGTATTATAGGCCGGCAAGGCCTCAGCGACTTTATCGAGGTATGCAACGAAAAGAAAATTGATTTTGGAGGATCAACTTATGGTATGGACCGCATAAATATCGGCAACAGTTGTCATGGAACGAAAAAAAAATTTGACTATCGTCTTGAGGAAGAATACTTTTGTGACTTGCGATGCCCAAGACTCTGTTGTTCAATATATTGTCACAGATGGGTCAGAAAGTGATTTGGTCATAAATGGGGGAGTGCATGAATTGTATGTCGGTTCAGTCGACTACTTTGATCTTTCAATCAGAGCAGAAAAGTATTTCCGAGAGATAAAGTTTGGTCATTCTAGCAAAGTTAATATCCAAACAAACGACATGTCGAAGGTAACTCTAATATTGACCAAACAAAACATTACTATGAAAATGGACAATGACAACAATATTACTCTATATCTAAATGAAAAAAAGACTGTAGCCGAGGTTATTGAAATGTTTGCTGAATATGTAGAACGTAATAGTGATGTAAAAGTTATTGCTAAAGGTGACGATGGCAGAATAATTCTCGACCATAATGTGTTTACAATTGAACATGAAAGTCGAACCAAACGATTGAAAGTAATATCGAATGGTCGAAAAAAACATGTTCAACTTGTGGGTCACAAGATATTTGATAACTTTTTTTCCATATCAGAGCAGGACCAAATGACTCTTCTCAATGTAACGATTTATCCACATTTATCAGAGGTCAGCCATTGCTATATTGACTTGCGAGATTTAGCTCAAGAGCTTCACAAATATACGAAAGGGGGATTTGGTTTGTCTATTCGTTCAAAACACCAAGCAGAAGACATTGTCTTGAAAATCTACATTCTGAGCAATACAGAAAGAAACAACAAAGCAAATTTCAAAGGACAAATAGTTATCAAAGATGGATACAAATATGCTGATCGAATCAAGGTGCATCTGTATGGCGAGAATAGTTTTGTGAATTTTATGGATACGGTCCTACTCAAGCCTTCATCTCTTCATGTTAACAGAAGCTTCGTTACCCTCTTTGCTGGGAATGTGGACTTCAATTGCGAAATAAATTTCCAGTATTCTGCTGAAAATCTGAAACCTTATCGTTTGGATAAAAGTCTTTTACTGACAAACGTATTACCATTAGAAAAGGCATCTACTGGGCAACCGATCAAAGTCGTTTTGATCGACTATTCTGCCTATCAGGCAAAATATGATACGTTTTCTCTCATATTTGACGGAAAAAATTTAAATCTGACAACGTTAGTGAAGCATACGAAAGATATTCAATCATTATGGATCGATATCAATGAAGCAATCAAGGATCCAGAAATAGTGGCACCAGTGGCGAAAGAAGGACAGAAAGGAAAAATACAGATTGCTTAAATGTTTGGTTATGGGGATTTATTTCACTAGATTTTGTTTTTTTCGGAGTAAATTTATGTTGATTAATGTCTCTTTATGCAGGGGAGATTTAACCTGAGTGCATTGCTGCCTGAGCAAATATCTGACCCCAAAAGTTTGAAAAGTCAAGGAACGTGGCCCACATTAAATGGGCAAAGACTGTTGGATTGTACAGAATTGTTTAGTAGAGTAAAAATCAGTAATGTCGCCATAGGTGGTGTGAAAGGGACGGTCTGTAGTATACTTTGACTCCCAAAGTTGGCCCCTCTAGGGAAAAAATCGTAAGAGGTAATGTAATGTACCTCCTAACGCAGTACTGTAAATATATAGCATACTGTATGTGATAGTCATTTATTAAATATTATTTCATTTTCATAATTTATTGTCTCAAGGGTGTCTGGGATTCATACCCAAACATTCCTCTAAAATCATGTGAAGTACTTTATTATGATCCATTAACACCCCGGTAGCCGCTATTGACCCAATTAAGACGCCCCAATTAATTTGCACAAACAGCAGCTGGTCCCCTAGAACCTACACTAAACTTTACATTCCATGGCTACCGTAATCCCCCATAAAATCGTAAACAACACCTGCACACAGTAAAAAGTAGAAGCCCCGCCAGACAGTAGTCTCAAGTGCAAAGGTAGCGACGGTCCCACAAAACATGTGTACACAGAGGAAACAGATACAGAAGCATGCACAGAAGCACAGAGGTGTGGCTAAGCCCACCGTAGGAAACAAGCAAGACACGAAAAGCATGCTGTACTAGAAAAGCATTAAAGGGCGTGACTAAATTAGCAAGAATAGTAAAGCAGGAAGCGGCAATTGGCGGAAGAAGATGGACAGAAGCAAGACCTCCTGCGACGCCCAGGGAGTGGCAAAAAACGCCGTATTTAAAGAGAAGCAAAGCCTTATTTAGTTGGTTTGTGTTCGTCCCGAATTCAGTTTTTGAATTCGTTTTTATTTGCAAGTGCCGCGTCTTTTTATGTGAAAGCAGTTAAACGGAGTCCGTTTTTAATTATTTGCAAGCTGAACACACGTTGTCCCCCATTATTCGTTGTTGACGACCAAGCCGCCGTGGGCTATTTTTTTGTATCGTCCTCGCCCCGTAACCCGCGCCGTTTTATCACCGTCCATTCAGGATAAAGTAAAGTGCTTCTCAAAACTGGTCGTTACAGTAAAACCGATAGCTTTTTTCAAAATTTCGAACCTAGAGGCAAACTATGAGGTTTTTTCATTTGGTATCTATGTTAAAAGTGCTCCATGGGGCTCCAAAAAACATTCAAAAAACGGTCTTTCTAGGGTCTCCAGCTTCATCATGCCCTTTGTTGGGTGTAGTCACCCCGAGCTGCTCGATACTTCTACCCAGGGCCCATCAGATTATATTTTTCTTTTTTGAAAATTTGGCCCCAATCCAATTATACCACGGCCTAAAGTACTGGAAACCCCAATAATGCATAACTATATAAAGTTTATGGCTTCAAAAGAACAATTTTTGCTGTATCTTTTTCTAAGCCTGGTGCATTCATGCCCACGCTTGCACAAAGTCGAAGGTGGACTATATGAGCACTGGCCCAGTTCGACTATCAGAACTCTGTCTAGTTGAACTCTGAACTGTGTAGCAGTCTGCATCTAGGGTGCATAAATGTGCAAGTGAGACAGCCGTCTGTTAGGCTGCTGTGGGGGTAGAATGATGTAACTGGCCTTTGGGTTTAGACAAAGGAAGTTGCAACAGTTCTGACCACAGGCTAACAAAAACAATAAACTAAAAACTCTCTCAGACGTTTCACCAGATACTCGCCAGAACTTTCACCAAACCTCAGGCAGAACACCTTGGCATGTACCTCAGGAGATCCTACCCAAGTCTCCACACCTAATTTTACAAGAGCCTCCACTACCCTCACAAAACAATACAAGTTACCGGTTCAACTTGTATTGGGTAAACGACTGGCGATGCCAAAAATAATAATAATAAAAATATTATAACTAAAGACGATGGTGGCGACGCTCCACAAAACAACATAATAATTTCATACTGACAAATAAACACAAAATACGCGAAACAGTAGCTGCATTTCTCTATGCAAATTTTCTCTTCTTTTTCGCCACTTTTCGCTGCGTCCAACCCCCTGCGCACTGACGCTGGAAGCCGAACACATGCACCTGTGGCAACCCCGACATGTCGCAAGCGAAGCGCAGTCATTCACGAGTGAAGCGACGTCAGCATGCGAGACACAACTGTCTGCGGACGAAATGCAGCTGTCTACAAGTGAAACGCTGCTGTCTGCAAACGCGATGACTATCCAGCAGGATATAGTCAAATTGTTGTGTTCCAAACGGTTCGAGCAAAATGAACAAAAATGAATTGAAAAGTATTAGTATGGCAGATTGTGAACTGAAAACTAGAAGTAGTTTTCGGCCATTGTTGATCTCAGGCATGCCAAGCAAAAAGCAAAAAAGCAAAAAAATCAGAAAAAAATTCCGCAAGCCTGTCTTTCATTCAAAATATGCATAAAAATCATGAAAAAGCTGTCTTGGAAAAAGTTCAGTGGGGATGTCAGACGATTTTTTTCGGGCCAGGACGGTGCCTAGGGTTTCAAGTAGGAGGTTTACCTACCACTACGTTCTTTGTGCATGTATGTTTGATCTTCTTCACAATGTCTTTTAAGTACTAAGCAGTTTACCCAGCTAATCTGAGAATTCGTAGTTTGAAGATTGTTTTTTTATATATTTTTTTGACGTGTCCATAGCCAAATCTGAAAATTCAATATGGTACAAGAAAGGCTTTCATACATGGTCAAGGACCAAGGGGTGCACCAATTTATTGGAAAATGCAGCGATGGAGCAGAAAAAGGAGAATTATACTTGCTTATATAGTTGCCAATCTAGAAAAAGGGGTTGAATTGGTTTCCGGGAATTTGGGTGAGAGTTTTTAAAATTCACTTTTGTGATATTGGATTTTCATTCTTCCTCATTGAAAAATTTTCCATGTCCGCCAACAAGGGGCAACAGGAGGGCGGACCCCGGTTTATGTATAAGCACAGAACGTTACATGGAAATGCGACATCAATCATTTTTGCAGTTTTATGCAAATTTTTGCAATTTTGCATGGCCATAACATCGTGAAAAATGACTTTTGTTTTAAATGATTGTTATCGTGATAATCAGAATCAGAAGCTGAACAAAATAATGTGAAATTCAGGACAACTTTTTTTAGGATGTCACTCTCGATAATGTTGCTGGGGTGATTTCTATAGACCTTGACTCTTAATGTTTCTCACAGTGATTTAACCGTCTTATTTAAAAGTATCTTAAGTACAGTAGTATTGAAAGTTGGGTCGACAAATTTCAATCAGTCATTCAGGAAAACCGACACTGGATACGCTGGATTTTTTGGAGTATTTCTTGTTGTTGCTTATACAAACTACAATGATTTTAAGTTATATTATCAACTATTTTACAAAAACAGATACTCATCAAGTTTTATAGTTTAAAGACGCCTAAACTGCGCATTAGGCATTTAAAGCTTTGAAAACACGCAACCGACAGTTTTAGGCTTCAAAGTAGATTCTTCAAAAAAATTTTTGGATGATGTATAGGAATCACATGACTCAGGTTTTTATCTTTTCTACCCCTAAAAATATAATTTAAAAAAACAGGTTACGAAATATCACTGAAGTGCAAGAATAATCACACAGTAAAGAGATTCATTTTAGAGGGTGTTTCGTTCAAATGATGATGATTATGATGAAACTGTTCATCACGTCTGCTTTCATACACTGCTGGAATAAGTCATATTTTTTTACTGGAAACGAAGAAGTTGAATCGTCTGACATGGCCGAACTGATCGACCAAGTTTTGAAAAGACCAGCCCAAGAACGCTGCCAATTTCGCGGCCTGGTTCTAAAAAATTGCATGAAAATGATTTTGGTTAGTAATTCAACTTCAAACTGCTTGCGTGCTCATTCTTCAAAATATGTAAAAAGTGTCATTTTCTGATGGAAGATTAAATTGTCCCAATATGCCTCAAACTTTATGGAAATTTGAACAACAAGAAGCCTCTTGACGTCTGGAGAAGTTCAAAAAACTTGTCGCCTGAAAATATCTAGTAACACAATGATGTCTCAAATTAGAATTAACGAGTTTTTGTAGGTTCCCATCCAGAAGAAGAATCGGCAAAATATGCCATCACTTTTTTGCGGATTTTCGGGATGAAATAACAAAAATTCGCCGATTTTTTTTAAATGTGCAAAATTTTTTTTAGAATTTTAAAAAATTCTTAGAAGAATGAATTTATGAAATCCGTGACTATTCAAGGCTAATTGTTTCTATTATCTGGTATATAAATTTTCACAAGAATGAACTTTTGATATATCAAGCAAGTCGGTAACAGTCGTAGAAAACAGAGATGTATTTCAGTGACTTCAGCAGCAATGTGTAGACTGTCGCCAACGACTGCCAACAGTCAACAATCATCGCTAATGAAAAATCCTATAATCTTTTTCTTCTGAATTGGGGTTAAAGTTGATAGAATCGATGATAAGCAATCACCAGTTGACATCAATATAAATCGCTAATTTTTCCCACTTCAGAACTTTCAAATATTAAGAAAAGTCATAGATGCAATTGGAATATCCGATAGTTACCAACTGTCCCAGAAAAGGGACGATCTGATACATATCATATAGTATGATCACATTATATGACGTGTAAGTGCAAGTGATGCATATCTTACAGTATGACCACATAATATGATGTGCAGGTACATTTCATGTACTGCATTGTGCTGAAAGTTCTAGAGCCTTCAACAATATTCTATAATATTCTATTACATTCTACAAGGTTCTAGAACATTCCATGATTTTCCATGATAGTAAATATGCCGTGTTGTTTTGTATATTCATTCATTTATCTGTTGTACTATTTAGTGCCTCGATATTGTATGTTGTGATAGCTAGCCCTTTTTAACTTAGCTTTCTACCAGCTAGTGTTTCAGTTGAATATTTACCAACTATCCTAAGGCTAATTTATTTTCAACTTAGACCAGTCATCATTGAAAACACAACACAATCTAAAATCATAGGATTTTTTAACTTTCTAAATACCACTTGAATCAAAGTAGCCCATAATATCTGCACTTCTATAATGCCCCACTGCACACCAAGATTTCACAGACTAAGTGGCTCTTAGCCACTGTGAGTTGCTGAAAAGCATATAGGCGGATGCCGATGATTTAGATGGTAGACGCAGCGCCCTGTGATGTTTGTGCTAATCTCACACTAAACAAAAAATTTTCCCCAGCTCATATTTGATAACATATAAACATTTTGTTTATATCAGTACTAAAAAATGATCATGCCATATTCTCGGTAGTTGTCGTTTTTCCTTTGAGAGATATGCTCCATGTAGGTCTCAGATAAAAAAACAATTTTTTGGTCCAGAAACTTTTTCTTTAACATCTTTGGTGATGAGGCATACTCAAATGTAGCAGAGCCTGAAAAACTTGCCCATTCATTCCTGAATCTTTCCTAATAAGCGTCTTATTCCAAATGGCTGTCCCATCAGAGAAATAATGTTCATCAGTGAGAGCCATTAACATCAATCATCTACACATGAGTTAGACTCTATAAACTGCGCTGGCCATGCAGTTTGGAAAATTGTAGTTATGTAGCAGTGGTGGTATCTAGATGAGTGTCCAGGGAGCATCACTACAAGATCACCCTCAGGAGGACGTGCCCTTGATAGTACTCACCAATGTTGTGTGACCAATTCCAAGTAGTTTATGGGCCCGACAAATAATGTTCATTGCGGGCACAGAACCTTGTTCATCTGAATACATAGCAGGCGTTCTACTAACTGTGCTGACTAAGCAGGGCGGAAGGCTCTGAAAATTTTGCGCTGGTTGGGGTTTTGGTGCATGATGCTAGAATATGGGGTAGCTGTGTTGGTCAGAGTTGTGGCCACCACTGTATTAGAAAAGGGTAGGCAAGAGTTGTACTTAACAGCCATGCCATGTGGATTTTGTAATAGAAGGTATTGGAAAAGTGAACGATTTTAATTTTTAAAATAGGGTCTTTATTTGCAAAAGCGTTTCTGGATACCACAGCCTACTTTCTTGTGGCTGTTGGTATCATTACTATTGGTACTGTTTCTATTTTTTGTAAGATTCTGCTATAAGCTGTTATTAATGCACTGTCCAATTGGTTTTTTGTAATAAAATTAGAAATGTAAAAGTGCGCCTTAAAGGTGCTCACAGTATACATTCACAAATTTTAAGTGACTGAGTTTTCTAAAATTCAGTTCAAAAAAGCCGAGTTTAGGACACAATCTCTCTAAGGCTCGCCTAAGGTTGTGATGAGGAAAAAATGAACCCTATTTTAGAAATAAGTATTTTGTACAGTTTTTTGTGCTGAACAACACACCAACTTGTTCTAAAAATTCAAATTCGCTTCTAAAGTATATCCACCCAAAACAATGATTTTTTATAAAGCATTTCTCCTGGAGATGTTGAGAAAGAATGATCTCAAAATCGTGCTTCACTAGTACTAGGTTGCTGTAGCAGCTATAGTCTCAGATTTAAAACTATGTTCAGCAATTCCAAGAGAGGCCATTTGGAGCAAGTGTCAGCTATTATACTAGAATTCCTAAGACCTATGTTTCCTTGCTCACATGGGCATTCCATTGATGAATATATTATACCTTTCTGCTATACATGAACACTGTCCACATGTCCTTCCACTTCTAGAACTATATCATTATTCTTGTTATTAGATGTTCGATCCTATCATATGATATTTATTTATGATGATGTAATATGATATAAGTAGTTATACCATACCAGCCAATACAGGGGGTACACAAAAGATACTGCTTTACAAATCATATACATGAAAGTTTTCCACATTAAATGTGCGGGGCGATACAGGGGGTGTAGGAAAAATGGTTCATGATGTAATACAATCCGAATTTCGTTAAGCGTGTGGGGCAATACAGCTGGTGTAGAAACTGCACCCAAAGCTCCAACGTGTAAAATTCTACTTTCATGTAGAAAGCACGTCCGAACCTTCAATCCATAGAATTCTACTTCCACGTAGAAAGTACGCCCGAAGCTTCAACCTGCAAAATTCTACTTTCACATAGAAAGGATGCTCGAAGCTGCAATGGGTAAAGTTCGACCTAATTGTTCCTCGACTGACTTGAAGGTTAAAGTTTATGATGCAATGTCTGGATCGAAAAAATTAAAAAAACATTTGAGTGTCATAGAATCTAACAACCTAACGATTTTACTCATTTTTTACAAAATTTTTACAATAAATTTTGTTTTCAGACACATTTTTTACGTACTCAGGACACGCTTATTGATGATTCCCTTTGCTTAAGCATTGTTTTTGGGACACTTTTTTTCACTGTTTCGATGCATTTTGTAAAAAAAATGTCCCAAAACAGTAAAAAACATGTCCTGAAAACGATGCTTAAGCATAGGGAATCATCAAGAAACGCGCCCCGAATGCATAAAAAAATGTCCCAAACAGAATTTATTGTGAAAATTTTGTAAAAAATAAGTAAAACCATTAGATCATTGTACTCTATGACCCTCAGGCATTTTTTAAAAATTTCCCAAAAATGCAGAACAAACTGACCACTACAGTCAGCAACTACAGTATCAATTTTTTTTCAAAAAATTTTCACATATTAATAAAATCTAATGGTTTCACAAAATTTCTGTAAAATTTTAGAGAATAAAACAGTTAGATTGTTGGGTCCTAAGTCTAGCAGTTTCAATGTGACTCTTAAAATCTAACAACCTAACAGTGCTAGTCATTTTTTACGAAAAAATTTTGCTTGGGACACAATTTTTAAATAGTCGGGACACGTTTTCCAATGATTCCCTATGCCTAACCATCGTTTTCAGGACACGTTTTTTACTTTTTCTGGGCACAATTTTTTACAGAATGCAATGCAAAGAAAGCATTTCTTCATCAATATCATCATCATAACGGAAGTTATTGTCTATAAACCAACAAACGGTATCATTGATTGCATTGCGACCATAAATTTTAAGAAATAAATAACCATAAAATAAAATTTTTATGTCAGAAAGTTCGTAAATTTGTATATCCTTTAAACATTTTAATGTATGATAGAAATAATCATTCATGTAGTTAATTTTTTGATGTAAACGAATAATTTCAGGAGAAATGTCATGATTGTAAATCAATTAACATCCAGGACATAAATGCTCTCCATAACGTAAGCCTACTTTGCAAAAACAATCAAAATGGATGCCTTTGTAAATGCTTTGTGAAACATTTTGGCTATTGAAGAAATTCTGCACTGAAGAAATTTTTCTCGTTCCGAATAAATATAAGTTTTCAAGACATGATTCCTGAGAGATTCCACTTTCAGCTCTATTAACCCATAATACGTTGAAAGCAAATAACATCTGAAAAAAGGTATTTTGAGTAGTTTTACATGCTGAGTATTATGACAGCATTCATTCTGCATAAAAATCAAAATCACATAGCTGCAGGATTTTGTTAATTTTGGGATTTTTACATTGTTTGACATTTTTTGTCTGCGAACATGTATCGAAAACACGTAGCCCAGGAAAGACGTGACTCTGAAGACAAATGTTCATTGCATGCAGGAGATTATGCTTTATGCAGGTATTAAAAACATTTGCTAATTCCAAACTTTACACATTTTATTCAACTTTAAAGGTTCAAAATGGATGTTAAAATAAACCATAAAAGTCCTATTAGTGCCTTTTTTGGGCACCTTCCCATGGGAAGCTGCAAAACTTTGATCTGCATTTCTGTTGTCGCTAATATCTGACATATTCTGTTAAAATTTCAATAAAATTTATGCACCATTTTGGAAAGTGTAGGTGTCTGCACATTTTGAAAATAGGCACAAAAATGTGGTTTAATGCCATTAAATATGCTATTAATGGGGTGCAGCAAAGATTGAAAAAGTTCAAATTATACATATTAAGAGAAAAGATGTGAGACGATTCACTGATAATTCTTTCATTGACCAATTTACAATGGTTGCACAACACCATGCCTCAGAAGAGATGCAAGAAAAATTTCTCTCTAGTAATTTGACTGGCAAAAAATCGAAGCTGCCAGATCAATATTACAGAATAAATGTCCGCTGTCTGACTCCGTCCTATGTTATAAATAGATCACGGATTTTTAAGTGCTGCACTTAATCTTTTATTTTGATGGAATATACTTCCCATGCTTAGAAATGCAATTATCCATGGTGTCTGATGCAAAAGAATGCTAATTAACAGCACTTAATTGCACTTCATTTGGGGGTCTTGCACTTAATTGCACTTAATTTAAACTTTTTGTAAAAGTTGCATCTAAATGCATTGTTTTTAATTAAAAACTTGAAAAAACATGGTCAAAAAAAGTTAAAAAGTTAAAAACTTTTCAACTATTTTTAACTTTTTAACTAGTTTTAACTTTTTTAGACTTAAAAACCTTTTTTTAAGTTAAAAACTTTTTAACTATTTTTAACTTTTTAAAAGTTAAAAACGTTTTTAGTTAAAAACTTGAAGAAAAATGAAGAAACATAGTTAAAAACTTGAAAAATAAGGTTTAACTGAAAGATCAACAGTGGAAAATTTTCAGTGATGCGTCTGATTTTTTGAATAGATTTGCCCGCGAAAAATATACAAGCAGTCTTGGCCGAAATCCTGATCTTCAATGGTTTGTTTCTGACTCCAATCCGGAATTTAAATTTAAAACGTTGTTCATGATGTAGGTGTAGAGCGTTTGTTTTCTCAATATAAATTAATATTGTCTGATCGCCGTCAAAGCTCAACATTTGAAAATATTGAAATGATAAATATTGTTATGTTTAATAAGTTTCTTTTCAACTAAACTTGACAGTTTGCTGCCATTAAAACGTCTTATTGCAATTTATTAAGGCCAAAAATTAGTGTAAAATTAGTTTTTTTGCACTTAACTGTGCACTTAATTTGCCATTTTTTTGCACTTAATTAGGCACTTAATTTGGACTTTTTTTGCACTTAAGAATCTGTGCTCTAGTTAAAAGCTGTGCGTAAGTGCTCTACAGTTGAAGGAACCACGTCTCACACCACGTGATCTTAGCCAGACGAAAATAGAGCAGATGATAGTAGATTGCAGTGCCTTTGGGATAAAGCAGAGAATATCTGAATACTCGCCATTTTTCTGCAAATGGACATCAACTAATCATTCATTTTCTTGAATTTAATGAAATTTTCCAAGTTTTGGAAGCATTTGGTCCAGAAACCATCAAATCTATATCAAAGGAAATTTATCAGGACCTTGACCCAGAACTGTATTGATCGGACATTTATTCAGATTCAAAAAATGACAGTGCAGTACATGCAAATCTCAACAGCTGCCAAAACGGTGAGCCATAACGAGGATGTTACTTTCACAGCTACTGTAGAAATGTACGGAGTAAAGAATATGGAGATAAAATTTCACAGCATTGGGAATACCCTAAAAAATGATTTTTGTTTTGTTCTGCATCTAATTTCCGACACTTTAAAGTTTCTTGTAAAGTGTAAAATGTTCTTCAGTGCTACAACTAGTACATCATACTATAGTCTGTTAGTTACTCGATCATTCTATGATATAGATGATAAATTTATCACAAGGGTTAGACAAGGGCCATCTGGAAACTGCAGTGACTTCTGAGCGATTTCCATAAGTGTGCCTGCTTGAGAACCATGCAGCTTCACAAACGATACAGTAATCAATATGAAAATTTTACCAATACTGGTAGAATGCATGAGGAAAATAAAATTCTGTGGCATCTGATGGGAAAGTGCTTGGGGTGCCCTTAAAGACATTTTTCTTTTTTTCGACACTTTAAGACACAATTTCCGAGAGAGTCAACCGAGGCCTGTAGTCAAGTGTGATAAAAAACTGATCATACCTAAAAAACATTTCATACAGTTTTTTGCATTGCGGCAACTCGGGGGCCCAAAAAAGGGCGTTTTTTACTCGTTTTGGCACGCTACCATGCCTCATTTGCATATATAGTCGCAATGACCTTTGTCACACTCAAGTTTGCCCAAATGGCAGATATTATGCAAAAACCTCATGTCTCGATCGTGCCCCAACTCCGCCACCGTCCCAACACTGCCACCGTACCAACACCGCCACCGTACAAACTCCGCCACTTTCGTGTCCCAACACCGCCACCGTCCCAACTCCGCCACCGTCCCAACTCCGCCACTGTCTCAACTCCGCCACTTTCGTGTCCGAACACCGCCACCGTCCCAACTCCGCCACTGTCCCAACTCCGCCAATTTCTTGTCCTAACTTTCGCAATCTTTCAAAAAGTTTGTTTTTTGTAACAAAGTTTTTTTTTGTAACTTAACAACATGACATTGCTAATTCATAGGATGGCAAAAACTGATATTATCATTAAAGCAGTAAATACATGGTATATCTATATAATCTTCGTTTGTATAGTCGTACTTAACTATACGAACGATTTTACCGAAATAACCAAAAATAGAACAACGAGCGTGTTTTAGAAAAAAAGTTGCAACATTCTTTTCCTGTTGGTACCAAGCTACAGTACGACGTTATGGAACAAGAAATGGAGGAATAGGACTTCACTCCCGATGGTCGTACCCTAAATGAGGTCTATGGTCATCTGGGTTCTTCAATCTAACCCAGCTTGGAGTTTCAAATATCCGGGACTTCACTCCCCATGGTCGTGCCCTAGATGAGGTCCACGGTCAGGTGATTGTTCAATCTAACCAAGCTTGGAGTTTCAAATATAAGGGACTTCACTCCCCATGGTCGTGCCCTAGATGAGGTCCACGGTCAGGTGATTGTTCAATCTAACCAAGCTTGGAGTTTCAAATATAAGGGACTTCACTCCCCATGGTCGTGCCCTAGATGAGGTCCACGGTCAGGTGATTGTTCAATCTAACCAAGCTTGGAGCTTCAAATATAAGGGACACACTTCGAAATATCATGTTTTTGATTTTAATCGATAGATCTCGACGAGTTCTATCCAAAAATATAAATTTTATTATGATTTGATAATTTTTCAGCGAGTTATAGCGGTTTTTCGAAATTTTTGCTGGAAATTTGCATATTTATAAAGTAAAGTGTATCACTTATTTAAGAAACCCTGTTTGCTCACAAAATGTATTGTTCTCAGTACCAATCGATAGATCAGGACAAGTTCTACCCAAAAATATAAATTTTAACCCGGTTGGCTCACTTTTCATTGACTTATAGAGTTTTTTCAATTTTGTTCTTGTAAATTTGCATATTTATACAATAAACTGTCAAACCGATTTGCCAAAACCCTATTTACTTTTCAATATATAAAGTTTTTGGTACCAATCGATAGATCTCGACGAGTTCTATCCAAAAATAAAAAAAAAGACAAGAAAATGGCGGAGTTGGGACGGTGGCGGAGTTGGGACGGTGGCAGTGTTGGGACGGTACCCATGTCTCTATCTATAACCATTTTTGCTCTAGGGGGTTAGTTGGATTTTAGGGAGCCAAGCATATTATACATTGATGCTACCGCGCCACCTATGATAAATATGAAATCTGGAACATCCATTATCACATGGAACATTGTGTTTTTATATATTCATCTTCTTCTCTAGTCTCTAGCAGGCGCTTGGGGAGGTGGTCATCCTCTTAACCAATATGCTGCTGTTGGTGCCGCTGGACTTCTCACACCATTCACAACCCGCTTCCACTCTTTCGGATCAATTTTCATGTCTGTGGCTTTGCCGATAGGCAGTCTTTGATTCTCGAGGTCTTCTTCTACATGCTTCAACCATGTCTTCTTAGGTGCTGTTCATTGAATCCTCCAGTCGCGTGGACACTCTCACCAGAGGAGTTTGCATGGAAGCCGATTGTCATTTATTCAGCAGACACGGCCAAACCATCCAAGTCTCCATTGTTGAATTTGTGCTTCAATCAGTGGTCATTCCTTGTCGATTGAAGAGTGAGACCCAGATAATCTGCCTCAAGCATCACAATTGAAAGACCTCTAGTTTGTTGATGTCTTATTGAAGTAGCATGCAAGTTTCCGATTTGTGTGTGAGAATTGGAAATATAAGTGTTCGAAAAACCACACACTAGCGTCTGTAAGGGATCATGGAGACGTTTTTGTTTTTTTGTTGCATACCACATGAAATTATCAACTTATGTGCAAGTTATTCAAATAAAGCTCAAGTGCCAACGATTCTTCGGACATTGATATTCCGTTTTCGCGACACACAAAGTGTGATATTGTTTCGTTAAAAACTCAGAAAATAGAAGAGCTTTTAGCAGGAGAATTTCTAGAACATAACATGCCGTTCCTTCTATGCGAACGAAAGTTTAGATAGGGAATATTTTCTTTTTGATAGCAAAGGTTGCTCTGTCGATCAGCAGCGTGGTTCTGATCATGTTTGTTCAGCGTGTTTTCGAATATCTTTCTCACTTTGCAGATTTCTTTCAAACATAGAAACAATTCAGAATATTCAGATCCAGGATGTACGGAACACGATCATTGAACTAGTTTTCAGGAAAACAATGTCATCATTTTGAGCTCAAAACTGGTAACCAGACTACAAATATCAAGCAGCCAATTTTAAAAATTAAGTTTTTTCAACTACGTGTCTCCGTTGAAAATGAGACTCGGGTTATGTAGATAACTGTCTAATCAGTTACTCTGGAATCCCTAACTTTTTCTGGTAAAACCTCTGAAGATAACGAACGCTGAGGTGAAGAAAATAGTGCAACAGAGGCAATACTGACTATTTGTTCATGAAAGATTGGAAACAATCAATTGGAAACAGTTACTCTGACTATACTTTTGAGGTACAAATTTTAGAAGCGCCCAAAATTATCACACATAGAACACATCGAGTGAGTGAAAGCTGAATGTAGCTGGCTTGCGAATTTAATCAAAAGTGCAATAACTGGCATCAAAAATTTCTCTTACGTCTTCGAATGCAACATAGTCAACTGGGATCTTCTAGTCATCCATCAATAGACCGCCCTTCAGCCATAATGTCAAATCAGCCTCTAATCATGTACAGTACATATCCAAAATTATTCCATTGGATTATTATTGATGCATAACTTTTTGTGGAACTGTAGTTGGTATGAAACTGTAAAACAGTTCGTAAAAATTATACAAGAGATCATAAAACGTGTTTTTTATGTCAAACCTCATAGTCTGACATGTGTCGTCCATCAATATCCCGAATTTCGTAAAATTCTACGTAATATTCATGTGCTTATATATGGAAAAACTTCATTTTTCTTAGCGTCTAACCTATTCACACACCTTATAACCGTACATGATCTTAGAAATCCAAAGACGAATCGCCAAATGTGAAAATAAAATTTCAGGATTCGAAATCACTGTGATTATCAATTCGAAAACTCAAAATAAATTCTTGCATAAATAACTATCAAGTTGTGTCGAATAAAGTTGTTTTGAGCCGAAAAAAGACTCATCATGCTGTACAAGTAAACCATAGTTGTCAATGCCACTTTGAACATGGATAGACGTGTTTATGTTTGTGCTACAGGCTGTATCATTTTCTGGATTTCTGTCCGATGCTTTGTAAACAAACCAAAACATTTTTCGAGTCGAAAGTGCAGAGCAGCCGTAGCATGCGAAAATTTTATCTATTTTCCTCAATTTTTTCTTATTGTAGCTTGACTCAAACTGGATAAACATGAATGAGACTGGACTAAAAAGATTCAGGGTTAGAGACTTTAGCGTCCCAGGATCAGTGATTTCAGTGTTCAATTCATCTTTTTCCATATCACCGATGTATTCGCATGTTCGGAACCTGTCAAACATGGTCGAAAATCTAATCTCGAATCGAACGCTAAATTATCCAACAACCCATAGAAATCATATCATATTGTGTGATAGTCACAAATTGTTATTCATTTCCTATCAAATCCAATCCAAATGCATATTGAACTCTCCACTGTATATTTGATGCAAGCGAAAGTTTTGATCGAAAATGTTCTCTCTTCGATAGCAAAAGTTCCTCTGTCTATCAGCAGCATGATTCTGGTCGTGTTTATTCAGCATGTTTTCGAATATCTTTCTCTCTTTGTGGATTTACCCCAAAAATAGAAGCGATTCAGAATATTTAGTGGTAGAATCTATGGGACATGGTCATTCCACTCGTTTTAATATCAGGGAAGATGCATTCTTCAGAGCTAGCGATTTTTCTGTTGATATTTTTGCCGTATTCATCTTCATTATCGCTAGAAATCAACGATACCTTGTTCGGTCAATATCAGAATAATAATTGGACAGTATCGAATATCTCAATACCTGATCTATGGGTGAACAAAAGCCAGATGGCGATATGGATCGGAGCTAACGATTCTTCAGTTGTCAATGAGACAGAAGGTACTTCCCATCATCACGTGTGTCAAAATTATAGGAAAACATTTTTTTATGAATTACTCTCAAAAGTCATTGATGCGAAACAGTCCTGGTAGCAGAAAACCCCGATATCTCTGCAAGTTATAGTTTCAAAATGCCTAAGATAGTATTTCGCTTTGCTCAAACCAATCGAATGTTTCAGAAAAATGGCAATTTTTCTAGAATTTCCTCTAAACGACATCATAATCTATACTTGAAGTGTTGTTCAACCCTCAGAGAAGCTTTTTCATCCGATTTCATCGATGCACCTGAAAATCTTTCAACTTGGAGGTTTTTGCTGTTGTTTTTTAATTCCAAGGTACATCGACACGGCATTTTCGGAGGAAGCTTTTTAAGAGCATTCGAAATATGTTTACGATATGCTTGTTCAAAAACTTTGATTATGCAAATTGGGCTTGAGTATGGTGTGGCAGAAGGACCACTGATCCTGTGCAGCAGGTCAGTCAACATTTTCGAATATGTATTTAGATACCACCCGGCTTCACGTTTCACTTTCCTGAGAACGACAAGAGATATGATGGTCGAAGAGGGCATAAATTTGTTCAGGAATGTTATGCAAGGAATTCCACACAGCTACTGAGAATTCTAGAACTCAGCTGAAAAAACGGTCAAAACCATTAGTACCGAAAAATTATTTTGAATGCACGACTGATTTAGAATTGAGCAAGATTACCAATGATTGTAATCCGTTTCCAAAACAGATATTCTCGACTTTTCTCGACATTACCATGAAATACAAGTTGCATCTATGAGAAATAGTGCAACAGCATGTTCAAAATATGTTGATGGTGTCTTTGATCGCATCAGCACAACATTAACTTTTAGAAAAATATTTTTTCCATCATTCCACATTGGCGTGTTTGCCTCTTGGCAACAGGTCATAGAGTCTGTAGTTCAGTGCCATGTGAACTGGAGATGTCTCAGGTACTGGCACTGGCATTGCATATAGCACAGGCTGGGCCCACCACATCAGTAATTACTTGCAAGACTAGCTACTAAAGTCACTTGATTTAAATTATTCGTTCTGTACTGCTTGAACCTCAGTTTTTATTTTTTCAGTAGCTTTTTACTGAGCTAAATATTGCATGTTGATCGGTGGAGGATGAACTGGTTCTCCAACTTGCTATCTCTCAAGCCATGTTCACCTTGACCAATTCCGTCAATTTCTTTGCCACAATAGTTGCAGACTCTCTCATTGTGTTTTATGTAATGCTTTTAAATTCAATAATAACGAAAATCATTACTGTTGTCAAAATTGTTAATAGAAACTTTATTACTGTAGATTTTCTAAGATCAGCTGAGCAAATTATCAAAGTTTAATTTCCATGTGACTCATGATTGAGCTGGTAATCGTTTTTCATCCGCCTTCTATAATTTAGAAGCGTTTCAAGATTAACAGAATACAGATTCTTTAATCAGCGAAGCGAACACGAGATTCCATTCAATAGCAGAATGACAAAAAGTAGCCAGTCTCCCGCAGCCCGTTCCACGAAACTTGCGAAATCAGTTCGCCACTGAAATTTTGATCCTTCACTGGCGAAATAACCTACTTGGGTTCTGCATGGCTGAATAAAACTTCTAGAAGACTAGATGTAGCCATTTTCCTCAAGCCCGTTCTGCGAAGCTCAATAAAAAAAAACTTTCAAAAAAAAATTTGAATGGAATTTTTTGTAAAAATCTCGGCTTTATAAACCTTATTAACTAGCTCAATATCGAAATTTTCAGTTTGCCAGTGAAATATAAATAAAACTGGGACATGTTAATGAACTTGGAAAGCAGTTTAAAAATCAGTAACTATCGAACAGGAGACAACAAAAGATGTATTTAAAATGCGGAATACTGAAGGAAATTGATTTTTCGATCATTTCGTGCTTAAAAAAGAACATTCGCTACGAAAATATGAGCAGTCTTTAGTTTTTTCATCCGAAACGACGTGCTTCCTACGAAAAATATTTTGGGAGGTATGATATGGTTTCTAATAAGGTCGGCAATTACATTTATGGCACGCCCTCACTTCCCATGACGCCACTTTTGCATAATTTTCATTCAGAATAGCTTCTTCAGTCGTTCATGAAAATTAAGATGATTTTATTGAAGAATAGTAACTGAAAATAATGAAACGTCAGATCAATCAATGCTACCTTGAAACTTTCGATGGAATCGGGTTTTTTATATAAATCCCATTAACATGCGATTCTTCTATCATTGATGACAGATTCCTTGTTGGATTTGCCAGAGTTGTACGATTCTTCTTGCCCAACATATTATCAACCAGGACTGTTTTTTTCAATAACAAATAAACAACTTTCAAACTTGATTTAAAGCTGATGATTTCAGTATGATAAAGCAACCATAAAACAATTTTTAGGAAACACATTCCGATTTTTTCCAAATCAAGTTTGAAATGAGTTTGTTGCTTAACCTCAGCTAAATAAAACCTCTTCAAAAAACTCACCCACAGACGTCACTCCAAATTTCCTTCTATTTCATCCAAATCGATTTGTTTTTTTTTTGTCCGAGTTCCGAGCAGACAGAAAGTTTCGCAAAAATTGAGATTTTGAATCAATTTTCCACATTTGATGTGACTTAAAAATTATGACTGTGCAGCTACTCCAGGAGAATGAACAGAAAACGTACTTAATCACCACTATTCCTCCCCTCTGGAATGCAGTGAAATTATATTAATGTCTAAAATTTAAAAAACTGGTTCCTGAGGCTTCCATAATTTTTCTTGTTTTCTTGAAGCACAAATAATTGGTATCAATTGAGATGTTGTTGAAGTTTGTCCAAAAAAATATCTTGAAATAACGTAAGTTTATTTGTCACTCATTTTTGGATGGTTAAAAAGATTAACAAAAGTCTCTTACAGCTCCCCATATCACCCATTGCATCAGATATCCGATTTGTAGAACTAATCTTAAAGACATCCATTTTCTCTCAGATACCTGTTTCCTAAGGCTAGCCTCATCAGTTGATCAATTCAGTTGCATTTATAAGACTATTCACTACTAGGTGTTGCCTGATCATTCTTCACAGATACGTCTAAATCCCAACTTTGCAAAATCTAATTAAGAATTCTTTGCTAGGACATACGCTAATGGTATTTCCTCATCAAATATTCAACAAAACCGATGTTTGGAACGATTCCTCGACGGAAAATGGTCTGATTGAGATGGACGTCTTTGGAAATAGCACTTGTATGAGTACTTTCTTTTTCTTTGAATTAAGCACTTTCAATTTTGTCTCCAGATTTGTTCTGATAAGCAGTGATTACCAAACTTTTCAGATACAACGTTTTTGATTGTTTACTTCAGTATGCAGAGAAAATCCCAGACCTGCGTTAGATGATTCTGTGGAAAGTAAAAAATATTTTAAACAGTGCTTGTAAGCCGTGTTTTTGGAAACTTGCCCAGAAAATCTGTCCATACAATAAACATGCCAATGAAAAAATATTTATACATTGCAGTGATGAAGAAAAAACGTTATATCAATGATGATGATGATGATGACGATGATTTGCAAGCTCATGAGGTGAGTATGTAGTCTATTGTTTAGATTTGCGAGTGTGAAAAGTCAGTCAAGTCCAACTCTTAAACGACGCACCATGTCCAATCAGCTGGCACGTCAAAAATTTTCGACTGACAAATTCTACTACAACTTTTCTTTCAAATATTGCAGTTGTTTTATCAATAGTTGCCTGCACAGTTTTGGGCATGTTGGGCATTATTTCAAAAGTCCTTCCCCATAAAATTGTATTCATAAGGGTAAATAGCTTCTGGAATGTTTATCTGCAAGGAATAGCAATCTGTGTGATGAATTGCAAAAACTAGCATTCTCACCAGTCTCTAATAAAGCCCGAAACGACTTTTCCAAAAGCATACATTGTAAATATTTTTTCTTGCTCTTTCTGTTGATATTTGACAACCAGTTTCACTTTCATAAATCTCTAAATTTTTGAGAATAAACAGATGTAATGTCATTCAGCTAGGTTTTTCTTTAAGACAGAGGAGCTTGATGATATAAACCATGATGATGATGATGGGAATGCTGATGACGATGTCCGGATGGAGGGGGATGAAGAAGGAAATGATGATGGAGAAGATGATGAAGATGAAGATAATGGGGAAGGAGAAGCTGATGAAGAAGAGGATGATGATGAAGATGAAGATGATGCTGGAGTAGAAGATGATGATGAAGACGAAGATGACGAGGAAGATGGAGATGATGAGGAAAACAAAGAAGATGATGAACAACAAGAGGGCGACGATGAAGAAAAAGAAGATGTGTATGATGATGATGATGGTGCAACAGAAGATCATGTTCAAATACTCGACGATGAAGAGGATGATGATGAAGAAGAAGATGGAGATAAAGAAAAAAATGACAAGAAAAGAAAGGATGATAAGGATAAAAAAATGATTGTAAAAAAAAGAAATCTGCATCTGAAGTCCACAATGAGGATGATGCACTTGAAGAGTACGACGAAGAAGAAGAAGACAAATGTGATGATGGTGTAACAGGAGATCGTATTCAAACAGACGATGATGGAGAGGATGATGATGAAGAAGACAATGATTGTGAAGAAGAAGATGAAGATGAAGAAAAAACTGACGAAAAAAGCGAGGATGATAATGATGAAAAAAATGATTCTAAAACAAAGAAATGCCCGCTTAAAGTCTCTGATAATGATACAGCACTTGAAGTCTACGACGATGATCCTGCACTTGAAGTCTACGACGATGATCCTGCACCTGAAGTCTATGACGATGATGATACATTGGTAATCTGCCTTAACGACAATGAATACGAAGAGGAACATGAATCCAATGACTGTAAAACAAGTAACACCAATTTAAGTTAGATGCAGACAGGGGGTCGGCATGGAATGTGAGAATTAACCCATAACTGAGTCAGGCCATGAAAGCTCGGCTAACCTTTCGGAAAAACTTTTTGTCAAAGTCTGTCAAAACAATGCAAAAACATGACGAAAAGCGAGCATATTGAAGCTATTATGTACGAGTTTTTAACCCTCTTCTTTCTCGGGATTGATTGGTTACTATAAATCTGTAGAAATGTGTGTTGCTGTGCAAAAAATAAGTACACTAGTTTAGAGAATTTGTTGTACAATGACAGCCTATTCAGGAAAATTTGTTCGATTCCATGTTATTGTGGTACTCATTTTTTAAGTTACAGTTTTAACATTTTGAAAATGATTCGAACATTAAAAGCATAGGAAAAATAGAGAAGCGATTTTAAAATTCAAAGATTTCAATAGCATATGTTTTTTTGCGACTTTTGCATTTTTCCCACACTTGGTGGTGAATCATTTGATTAAAAAAATTGAGTTCTAGTTCAGGAAAAAAATTATGAAAAATTCAATGCTCCTGCGTTCGAGAATTTTTGGATGAAATACTGGTATTTTTCACCAGCATTAACAGTGTTCAAAGCCAACCTAAGTTATTGACAACCGAAATTGTTATAGAATATAGTTTTTATGCTTTAACTCATTACCAAAATTAAATTTTTCATGTATTGTTACCATTATCCGAAACAGAGCTGAAAATAGTTTCTCCTTATTTTCTGCTATTTTAATGACAGCAGATATATTAGCTTGTTCAGAAAAGTGCAAAACAGCATAAATTTAAATCAGGATTATAAGAAGTACTGGTAAGGTCAGTGTGAAAACACGGTGTATGAGACCATTTTTATCTCTATTCCTCTGAAAAGTATTCGGAAATATTTGATCAGGTATTTCGGTAACACGAATTCCCGAAATGATCAAAATTTTGCACAACATTTTATTGCGATAATCAAATAATACAGGTGAACTATAAAAAAATAAAATATGAAACTAGAAACTATTTTGGGCTTTGAAAAGGGATGATTTAGTATACTTTCGCTAAAAAACTTATGGATTTGTGTATCTTGACGGGCTTTTATAGGTTCAACCTGAAGACACTTTTTTACAGCCCGAGGCCTGGCTCAGGCCGATCTTTGGTCAGGCCTTAGCACGTGATTAATGCAAGCCGATTGATACTGTTCTGTAGTATATACCTGAATTATAAACACATAAAAGTTGCTACTGATTTTCAGCTATGACAACAACAACCGGGAAACCGATAACTCGAAAGCAAACCAACACAACTCCAAAATCTACATTCGTACCGCAGATCACAACAGCCACTCCTGTGACAACGACTAGAAAACCAACCAGCCAGTCATCGAAGCCAAATTCCAAAACTTCAAATATGGCCGTCCAAAACTCGCTGACCGTATTTGAATTTCATATATTGCCCGTCCAGGCACCAGCAGGGAAAAACCGGCGTAAAACAAATAGACGACCAACAACTACGGCCAAACCCAAAAAAACGACAACTTCAAAGCCAAGTAATGTTAAAAATCTTCATCAAAGTCAGTTTTGATGTTAGAGTGGCAAGGGAGGGAGGGTTAAAAATGCGGGAAAGTAAATCAGCTTGGTGTTTGATTTTTAGACCACTACGAATTTGTCTTTCTTAAATGACAATTGACAGATTATGTTGTGAGCTGAAAATAGTCGATCATCATTTCTGTGGAAGTCATTTTGGTGTAAGTTCAGTTAATCCCGGCGATGCAGAGCAACTGAAGGACGTTTGAACTCCTTTCCGGCGGGTCTAAATTTGATTATCCTGTTCAAGAACTTTGGAGCGCGTGGAAGGCTTCTTGATTTTTTGTCGAAAGCCGAAAAATGAGTGGGCTATTTGAAAGAAGTTTTTCAAAGTCTTCACCGCTCCCGAAAACTTGCACATGATAAAGAAAGTTCTGCAACCCAATATTCGAGTCTAAGTTGAATATTCATGGCATTTTAAAATTTAACACACACATGACACATCAAGTTGATTACACAAACAAGTGATATAGTGCATCTTTATTAAAAAAAGCTGCATGTTGAATACGAAAAATTCAATCAAGTTGCCCGTGCATCCAAATTAATGCAAAAAATTCACTTAGAAATAAGTAATCACTGTTGATACAAAAAAATAGTACTTGGTGTTCACAGAAACTGTAAGAAAATGGTTCAGCATAGAAAATTTGATGAACCTTTTGATTTTCATTACAAAATTTTTCCGCCTACGTTTAGGTTAAAAAACATGCACTTTCTGAAAATCCTGAAAAAAATATTCAGGGAATAAACAACATGTCCATCTTATTTACCTTGGAAAAAAACATCTGCCCCAGTGTAACGTTGGGAGAGGTAGTGGGAGAGATGAAATAAAGGAAGTAGCGATGCCTCAAGACTGAGGGCCAAGAGATGCTACAGGAGTCGTAGTCTCGAGTATACTGTAGGCAGGAAATTCTAGTAATTAATCTCCACGTTATACGTCACAGAGCCTATCACATAGAGGGACTGCCCGTGGATGATGAAAGAGTGTTGGAGAGGGGATGTCAGCAATTCTGGTCCTAGAAAGGGCCTTGTTGAGAGCTGGAACATTAGTCCTTATGGGGAGCTGCTGGAGAGAGAGACCCAATTGAAGACTGAAAGGGTAAATCGACAATAGAGTAGGAGAGAGAGAGATACAGAGTTGGTGCCCAATCCCAGTTCGTAACAGCTCAAGGAAGAGACTCACCAAAACAATATTCAAATTTGATGTTCTATTGATACAAAGGCAGTGGTGTTAATGGGCGCCTCATTGATCCTAATCCGTAATAACGAAATACGAGTTTGGTGGAATAAGATTCGGTATTTGGGCTAGCAGGAGTATTAGTGTCAGGATCTCTCTAGTACAGTAGAAGGAGGCGACTGCAGTAATTGTAGACCTTTCTTGCAGGAGACAAAGAAGGTCGAGTTGGACGCCAAAAATAGTTGGCGCTGGCCTTTTTCAGTTGAGTAGATGCCAGTGGGCATGCATCCCTGTAGAGACGCAGGTAGGATGCCTCTGGACGGACGCCAACTCTGTTTGCTAGAGTCGTTTGTCGAGTACATGAATAGTTACAAAAAAATGCGAACATGAAAGTTGACAAATACGATAATAGACGAGCATACTGCACGAGATCAAGGTGTATTGTAAAGTCACATGAGCGGCTGTCCGTGAATCCGTGAAGTAACACCTCTCGTTAAAATTAAAGGCAAGCCCTTCAAATGACCTCTTACATTAGGAATTTTGCCGCAAATGGTGGGACATCAAACTGCTCGATAAGCAGGCTTAACTCTGATTAGTCGACAATTTTGATTTTTTTCGCCTCAATTCCAAAAAAGTTAGATGATTACTACTATTTGTAATCAAGGAAACCGCCGTTTTGCTATCAACTTGATTTCTTCCTTGTTGGACATTGGAAGAGCTTGTGGGATTTCAACTAGACTCATTCGACACAGTCTCGAATATTCTATTGCAGAACTTGATTTCCTATGCCTAATTTTTGAGCAAATCCCGAGAACATTAAACATATTTTTCAAGTATAACATTTGCTTTTCAAGATAATCGTGTAATTCTTCTCAAAATGCTCGGATCAGTGCATCCATTTCACATACAAATGCTTCCAGTGAAAATTGGTCTGTGTTTCTACGTTTAGTCAAATTGAAACGTACCGATATAATTTTATTGAATTTCAACAATGAAAAATTGAACATAGAATGCCTCCATTTGTGTTAACTTTCACTAAGCATGGACATAGTTTCAGATCAACTCAGAAAACTGTAAGCCTCATTATGTTCGAAACGTCATCCGGAAAATACAGAACCGAAATACCTAATCAATGATGAGGCAGAATATTTGAATAACTTTTCCAACTGCAAATGTTAAACAGGTATCAATAGTGCATAGAGACGGTTATGGACAGACACATGATTCCACTGAAAAGGATGATTAATAAGTAAAAATTTGTTCATCAAGTGTGTAGGTCAAATTTGGAAAGAAACTTTTTTCTTGGATTATTTATGACAAAATTTTTTGTATGCTTCGACATTTACCAAAGCATTCGACCATGGCTAAATAAAAAAGTTGATCCAAACTTATTTGAGCTCTTCAGCAAGCTGAAGGCTACCAGCTCATTATTTGCCCTGGTCTGGTCGATTTAGAAGCTCTCATTCTACTTTTGGGTAAGTATCAGCTCTTTCAAAATGCTCCGAAATTTATCGATTCCCTTATCACTATGATATGATACGGTTGATGTTTTAAATCTCACTTTTGTTAGAGGATCAATAAGTGTGACTCTTAGTCTTGTTAACCTTTTTTTTCTAGGTGTTCCCATGAAGGAGGAGGCTCAGCTCGCAGTAAATAGAGAATTTTTGCAGTAAAATCAGTGTTATATAGTATTTCGTGTTCCAAATATGTAGCAACTTTGTTTATGAAAGACCTTGATAAAATAATCAGTTTATTCCTAATTGGATGAGTGTATCGCATTCTTTGCTGCAGAAGTTCAAAAAGTTGTGCCCGATGGAAGTGGAAGTGAGAGAAAACCTTCTAATCAACCATCTACTAAACGGCCCATCTCGACTACAGCTGCAACCAAGAAATGGAAGCGTAGGAAAGTTACTGTGACTACCAGAGCACCTTCTACGACAACCTCCACCAAACCGGTAACGCCCAATGTACAAGGTAAAATTTATGGAAAACAAGTAAAATGTCTGCTTGGTACAATGAATTGAGACATAGGTTAATACAGAACAACTAATTTTTCGCTCTCTTCTTGTTTTCAGGTATATGTTCTGATAAACCAGTATTAACTCACACTTTGATCTAATTGAAAAAACGTAGGTTTTCTTCAGCATGTTAGCAGCTATTGTTTTTTGAAGATCTGTATCAGTCTCAAAAATCTTAGACTGACACTGTTTCCATGGGGCTTCAATCTATTCATGCCATTCGTTCAGAGGTATGTCACAATGATAAGTGATTTTGAAAATAAAATGAATACAAATTACTATCCAGAAGTTGAAAATTCAGGATTTTATTAGTATGTTCTTTCATCTCTTGAATCTAAGGCAATATATCCTACTTTCCTGAAACTAAGTTTACCTGCAGCACTGTAACATGAACTTGCTTGTATTCCCAGCATGTCGAGTGCAAATTGGTTGAACTTTGCTGCAATTTACAAAACCTTCCAGCCTCCTTTCAAATTTTTTGAACACAAAGTCTTTTACTTTCTGTAAATGTAAATGATAGATGACGTCATTAGCATTAGACAAAGACAAAATTTGTTGAAGGACATGAATGCTTGGTTGCTGGATTGATTTTGTGAAGCTCAGTGCGCAGTTTCCAAAGTTCCATTTGGATTTCGATCCACTGGAAGAATAGTTAAATGAACTGAAAAATTAGGTCATTCATCCTTAAAATGAAGGACAGAATCATTCATGTTCTAACATTGTAGAATATTACAACTTATATGACATATTGTTAACATAATCTGACATATTGTTAAGATAATTTGGACTGGATCATATAAAATTGAACCTGTCCTAGTTTCTAGTGAATAACTGACAATTGAGACATTGGTGTTCACTAATAGGGCATCTATCAACTTTTCGGCGACAGAAAATACTTGGCAATGATGTTGAAAAACATTCCTCTTTTTTCCAGAAATAATGACAAGGTTGGGGGGGAAAAACAACGCGCAAAATTAGACGAATAAATTTTACCAGGAGAGTATTATTTTCATGACAGAAATTTTAAATTTACGAGGGGGCTGAGCAATATAACAAAGTCTCAAAACTGCATCAGAAACAAGTGGTATCTATTCTGATTATAACATTTAACGAATTGAATACATACAAATATATTGGCAGCAAAATTCTAGTACCCTTCACCCTGATAGTTTTCCAGCTTTTATCTGTCTGAACACTCCATCTGATCAGGTCTTAGAATATTCCCAACAGTTTGAAGCCTGATTGGCTTGCTCTGGAACCTGACCAGCCAGGGCTGAGCCCTAATTTTTATTCTCCCTGTGAAGTCAATCACTTCATCAGAGTGAAAAACTTGACTATTAGCAAGTAATATCTACAACAATACTTTTTCTAAAGCCCACGATGATGTCCTTAAATTGATCATCAATTTGATGGCTCTCAAAATTTAAAAGTATCATGGAGACAACACAAAAGCAGTCAGGATAAGAGTCTGAATGTGACAGTTGCTTCAGTCCCATCACCTTTCTGAGCCGCCAAAGTTGTTTGCAGGAGGCGTGACCAGGAAAAGGAAACGAAGACCAACTACTACAACCAGGAAACCACTTGCTCCATCCTCCAATGTTGTTCGTCGAGTATCAACGACGCCAAAACCGGTTGCCTCAAGTCCATCGGGTATTTTTCAGATATTCAACTGTGTGACTTCCACAAACTATATTTGAAAAGCTGCAATGGCAAAAAGTCTTTTCTGTCTATGTTTAGAGCTTTTCCTCAGGATAGTAAGGAAGGTTAGCATAGTTTCCAGCAAAATTCTAAGTATAGTTTTCTCAGTCGTAATTTTATAAGTAGGAAAGATGAATTACAATCACATGGTAATGAAAAATTTGATGTTCATCTAGTTCTACTGCATTTTAGAAGCATAAAGCAAAAATGTGCTCACTTACTGAAAAATATTCAAAGAATCATTGCAATTGTCACCTGATTGGTTCACATTTTTTTCTATAAGTTTTTTGAAACAAAATTTGGGTAGGAATAAAAATCATGTTAGCACTAATAGACAGTTTGTTGCAGGCAATCTACCCTCCCAAATCATGAGTTCATCAATGATTGCATTTCCAAACTCAATTTATGAACAACAGGGTACCTGATAATTTTGAAACCTTGTTTATTTGCACAGCAGAGTGTCATGAATTATATTGCTTAAATTTTAATATTGTATAACATGATGGTAGACTTTGTGATTTGAGCAACATTTTGAAGAAAAACGTATATTTTTTGATGTCTGATTTCTCAAAACTTGCAGTTGACACATGACTTTTCAACTCCACATCCATTTAACAACAATATTTCAACAATTTTTTCATCACAGTATTCAAATCACAGTTTGGCAAAGGATGTATGTGATCCAATGTCTTTGTTAATGAATTTAAAATTCTATCAATTTTTAAATAAATTCAGTCTGATTCATTTTCAATTTCCATAGGTGGCCGGAAAACAGTTTTGCCAGATAATGGAAGTGCGATGAAACCAAGTGTTACTGCATCGCCTAGAGTAGTGAAGCGAAAGAAGACACGAAAACCATCTACTACAACTCCGAAACCCCATGTTCCATCTTCCAAAGGTGATGATTCTTTTGTTCATTTATGTTTCAGCGAGTGAAGCAAATCCATCCTTTTCAGGAACAGGTTTATTTGTTGTTAAACACAGTTGAACGGAAAGAAAAAATCTTCAACATAAAACTTTTTTCAGCCAAATAAATCCACACAAGTTTTATTCAGGATCCTAAGGGATTTTTTGATCTTAAGTTAGTGCAGGAGAACGTTACACAAATTTGCAGTAGTACTTAGTTTCCAGTGCGTTGCTACCAAAAACGAGTATGGCTAAAAAATGGAAATGTTTCTGAGTAAAATGTATGCTCACTGCAAACAGAAGTGTCTCTAAAACTTTGAAACTTGCTTTCACGTGAAATTTTCATGATTTGTTAGAGTTTTCGATGATTGCTTTGAATGTTTCATCCATAATCCCGCGGTTGGTTAGTCCTCTGTGAGTAGAAAACATTGATGTGCTGATGTGATTTTAAACTTACATGACAGTATCCACTAAAAATTTAGATCCTTTTGAATTGGAAAAGTAACGAGAACATGATTTTGTTGAACTGAATTTGGTTAATGTTATCAGTTTCCTGTAAAAGTGTTCAAGAACTTGATGAAATTAACCTAGTAACTTTTGAGAAAAGAAAAGTAGAGAAATGAGTGTGCAGTAGTAAAAACATGTATTACGTATCCATAAAATCTACCAGTATAGGTCTCATAAATGGCTCATATTGTAGGGTTGAAACGTAAAGATCAAAAGAAAAACAACAAAACTCACTCATCAGCAAGAGAAATGCATGAATCTTTCGGAAAAATATTTTCTGCTTCACCATTATAGATCATTATGTGGCATGAACCATTACTTTATTTATATAGTATGCCAAAAATACAATATTCATCTTTTCTCTTTTACACAATAAGGTAAAATACTGTAAATAGAAGAAAGGCAACTTAAAATCGATATACGGGCTATCCATGATCACACATCCTGCAAATCTGTGAAACACAGAAGGTATCACGAGAATATTGTAGAATGCAGTCACCACACTGATTAAAACAGAATGCATCTTAATTCACAGGACAGAAGTTTCCATAAAAGTGAACATCACATGATACTCCTACTTGAAAGCCAGATACACTGTAACGTGATCTGGAATACCAATGATTGATTAAATTCTGAAATTCCTCACTCACTTCATCTTCTGTGATCTGTGAGGCTGCAGATTTTACCAATATACTCGCTTGTGTGTATCCCATTTTATCCCGTGCATCTCTCAAATTCTATTTTTAGAAAAACTAGAGCAAACATCCACTTGCGACAAAAAAATGCAGTATTTATACGGATACCATGCATATTTCACTCCCTACATAATCATAAGAAATTTGGTGTGCAATTCATTCGAACCTCAGAATCAAAGTAAGTATGTTAAACTTTGTTTCACAACTTCTATTCTAAACAGCTGAGGATAGTCACAAAAATAAAAATTAAGCTGTTGCTGTTTTACTCGTCCCAGTTGGAGCCAATAAGGCAGAGCTAATACAGATTTGTGGCGGTCATGGGAATGGCATTTCATGCAGAAAGTGTCTGCCCTCAGCCAGTATAATGTTTCTTAGTTCCTATTCAAAATGCTGCACGTTTTTGGTGAAAATATAAATTTTTTTTCTTCTAAATTGTAACACATAAGGTAAACTGTGTATCCACATTTTGGCAAACATATGAGTGTTTCAAACTTGCAATCAGGCTTTGCTATCTACATACGACCTATTGATTTAGTTAATAATTTTCATTTTCTTAGTTTTCCACTTTGTTGTACCTCAATTAAGCTCTACTTGGTCTTTATAGCCCAACGGTTTGCCAGACTGAAATCAGATGCACTACCCATGTGCCAATTCCAACAGAATGACATCAAGTTTGCATATCGTTTATCAACTACTAGCAAATCAAGCACACTCTGCTATGCTGGACAAGTGCAGTATGATAGAGTTGATTTTCCATCAGGTTGACTGGTATTTATCATTGATGACAATACACTTATGATACTTTTTTCCAGCACCATATGCCCGAGGAAAATGTTTTTATTCTGGAATGAGAATTGTGATCCGACGATGGAAGCAAATTCTGAAGAACGTTGTAGCTGCTGTGTGGGAAATCTGCACAACTGGCTCCAAGTTTGATAGCATAAGTAAGATGATATTCATATGAAAAGACTGTTAGCAACAACATCTATAATGAACGTCGCCAATGAGCAGGAAGATATCCAAGTGAATGGAGGATGCAGTATGGATTTTTCAAGTATTCTTGAGTAGAAGACTTTTTCTGCAACATATGAAATTAGTAGTCTGATTGTAGGAAAGTTGAAAAAATGAGCTATCATCACCGAGTGGATGGGTGTTTCCTTTATGGAATTTCGATTTCAGTCATAAAGATATTGTAAGAGGGATATTTGTAAGTTTTTATGGAGAATATCCAAAGTTATAAGCCTTTTGAACGTATGGACAAGAAACCCGAGAAGAGATATCTGAAATATGATCCTATACACTTTATTTCACATTGACTGTGAACTGATCATCAAGGAGCAACCATGTGTTTTTACCGGAAAAAATCGGAAATACTGCTCTGAAGATACATGAGAAAAATTTTAGGTACATCATATGCAGAAATTCCATTACAAACTTATATGTTTTCTTGGACTAGTCGTTTCATGTTCTGCACATAATATACAACTCAGAAGTACTGAAACAGAATGTTTTACTTGTCAGAATATAAAATTGATCAATACAATGACAAGTTTGAATATAGAGTCATTACAAGTTTTTCTCATTATATATAGAAGACTGGCCACAAGTACTTTTCCTGTGCACATAAACTTGAGATTGTAAGCAAGATTAAGATTTATTTTTTATTTCAAAAAGTAGCGGCATAGTTGTGCCTCCATTATAGTCATGCCTCTATTTCATTTCATAAAAACTCCCACCCAATAGGAATTCTCGCTGACATATCGAATGAATCTCTGAACACTGAGACTTTTTCCATTGTTCATTCTTCCATTGTATTTTATTATGTCACGAGTAATTTGCAGTGAGAAAATTAGCAGAGAAAGGTGTAGATGAAGTTGAAGTTGTTCCAGGAAAGTCAACTTAGGCACACTAACTAAAGTTTTTAATTGATTAGATCTTCAAGTTACTATCAAAATATTTAGCAGTAACTTTAATTTTCAAATTTGAAACCATTAACTTTGTATTTTTTTATTACTAGTTTGCCAATTCAATGATGTGTGCATCAATAGAAAATCCTTGCTACAAATCACGGGTTGCAAAAGTAATTTTCCTCTGTAGTAAACTTCCTTGTTTGTAGTAATTTCATATTGCTCAGATACGCAAAAGACCAAGTGTAAATGTGGCCTGATGTTTTCGAAGATGACAACTAATCAAAAAAATATGCTATTACGTCCAGGGCCAGGAAAGGAGTGTGATTTCTCGAAATTTGTCAAATAACCTTTGAAGATTCCACTTTGATTATACTTTGTTTTTATATAAATTTCCTAATTTGATTAATAAATGACTTTTCTCCTAGATATAGCAACTTGTGTTAATCAATCAATAATAGATCTTGTAGAGAGTCATCAAGAATAGTATTTCAATATTTGGCGTTGGCCCAGGATTTGTTCCCAACTTATTTATGCTGCACTCACCTACTCGACTGGGCGGGCCATGGATTGTAGGGCAATCTGTTGCTACACCATCACAAAATTATCCCTAGGTCCAGTGGTAACTACCAAGCAACCATAGTGGTGCTGACGTGCCGCCAATGTGGGTGCGCAAAACATTCGAAAATGTAAGTGGATGAGAGTGCCTAATGTAGAAATCCAGGTTGGGGACTCGATTATTTTTACCTCAAATTTAATTCCTTGAAATGCCAAATTCAACATGGCATCCAGACAAGATTTGCAATGCTTACAAGAAAGTTCTGAGTTTGAATCGCAGTTCCAAAAACCTCGTAACTCCTTAACACCTCAAGGAGATAGAAATAGCGTATTTGGAATGGAATTGCATGTGTTTGTAGAGAGTCTTGTGACCCGAACTCCAGGAAACCAACATTATTTCTGGAATATGAACATTATATTTTATGTTCTTTAACAATGTGAAGTAATCTGAAACTCATTTCGAATAGGGCACAAAATACCAAGTCTACTGAGTTCAAAATTGCGAGCATGCTGACCTAACATTCAACAATTTTCTGAACGAAAAATTCTACAGTAAGAGCCCTGTGTAAACGATTTGACGACACTATTGCTTTGTGTCGCTTTTCTATTTGGAAGCACTTTGTTAAAAACAGACTATAGATAAATTTTTCATTTTTCGCTAGCCAAAGGAGGCGAATCTTTGTTTAACTTTCAGGTTTTTTCCAACCTGCATTGACGAAAATTTTGGTTCCCTAAAAATATCTGACGATTTTAATTGGACAAGCATAATCTAACTTGGCTGACCATAATGAATCAATTCATAGCGATAATGCCAAATGAAGCTGGCTATCACGGAATAATAAGTATCACTGCCTAAAAGAATGTTGTCAAAACATCTTGAGATCCTGAGCTGTATGGTAATGAAACATTTTAGCAATCATTAAAATTGTGCAAAAGTGCCATAAAATCGAATATAATTAAACTAAATGCGAATCAAATAGTTAATTAGAACAAAATAAAACAAACATGGATAAAATCACAAAAAGTCATCCATCAAATCTATCATAGAATCGATTTTCTGGCACCAACCATTGTCCAATCCATGGTAATTTGGCAAGTTTTAATGGTGATAATTATCGTAATTTGATGGCAGTTGATCACAATAATCGACTGGAATCTTTGATTTGCTTGACATTTCAACTCCCCTTCTTTTTGAGAAACCTTCAGGCATATCAGAACATAGGTTGACTCTGTGCTTTCCTATCATGCAAGTGTTAGCAGCCACCACTAGCTAAGTTTAGGGATCTTTCTCTGTACTTTCATCCATGATGTCAGCAATATGACTAAAGAGTTTATTGGCTTTTACCAAAGCAGTTACTATAGGTCACTCAAATGAGCTTCCTGTTGGTAAAGGCTGATACAGTGCAACAGTTGTTTAGCAGAGCTAAACACAACCTTCAGTCCCTATTCAGCAACTGGAATCCATACAGCTTGCACATGACAAACTACCAGAGTACTTCTGAGAACCTTACCTAATGGCTCTGGTGAAAGTCGGGAATGTGAGATGCTGCTGTAAAAGGCCCAACGTAAAACTGGATGAGCAATATATAATAGATAAATAGATACCAATTGGCGGCCCTACTTTACTCGTGTAAAATGACAATAACGAAATATGATGGACGGGTGGCCGGCACAATACACATAAATTTATGAGAATGATCTTCACCTGTCACATATCGCCTTTTAAAGGCAGTTGTGCCCACGTATTACTTCTGCCACTTCCACAATTTCCATGGATGGGATGCCTGCTATTGTAAGCACATTCCCAACATGCAAGCTGGCTATCAAGGAATAATAAGTATAAGTGGCCAAAATAACGATGTCAAAACATCTTGACATCCTGAGCTGAGTGGTAAAGGAACACTCCCTATGCTTAACCGTTGTTTTCAAAACACGTTTTTTTACTGTTTCGGCTCACAATTTTTTACAGAATGCAAGGCATCATAACGGAAGTTATTGTCTATAAACTAACATATGGTATCATTGATTGCATTGCAACCATAACTTTTAAGAAATAAATAACCATGGAATACAATTTTTATATCAGCAAGTTTGTAAGTTTGCTTATCCTTTAAACATTTTAATGTATAATAGAAATAATCATTCATGCAGTTAGTTTTTTCATGTAAACAAATATTTGTAGGAGAAATATCTTGATTGTAAATCAATCGACATCCAGGACATAAATGTTCTCCACTACGTAAGCTCATTTTGCAAAAACAATCAAAATGCATACCTTTGTAAATGCTTTGTGAAACAATTTGGCTACTGAAGATAATCTGCACTGAAGAAGATTTTCTCGTTCCAAATAAATATAAGTTTTCAAGACATGATTCCTGAGAGATTCCACCTTCTGCTCTATTAACCTATAATACGTTGAAAGTAAATAACATCTGAAAAAAGGTATTTTGAGTAGTTTTACATGCTCAGTATTGTGACAGCATTCATTATGCATAAGAATCGAAATCACATAGCTACAGGATTTTGTTAATTTTGGGATTTTTACATTGTTTGGCATTTTTTTGTATGATGTGAATATGTATTTAAAACACGTAGCTCAGCGAAGACGTGACTCTGAAGACAAATGTTCATTGCATGCAGGAGATTATGCTTTATGTAGGTATTAAAAACATTTGCTAATTCCAAACTTTACACATTTTAATAAATTTTAAAGCAACAGAATGGGAGTTAGAATAAACCAAAAAAGTTCTATTAAAGCCGTTTTTTGGCACCTTCCCATGGGAAACTGCAAAAATTTGATCTGCATTTCTGTTGTCCCCAATGTCTGACATATTCTGTTTAAATTTCAATAAAATTTATGTAATATTCTGGAAGTGTAGGTGTCTGCACATTTTGAAAATAGGTACAAAATGTGGTTCAATGCCATAAAATATGCTATTAATGGGGTGCAGCAAACATTGAAAACGTTCAGATTAGGCATATTGAAAGAAAAGAAGTGAGTCGATTCACTAGTAAAATTTCATCAACAATTTATAATGGTTGTACAACACCATGTCTCAGAAAAGATGCAACGAAAATTTCTCTCTAAAGTAATTCGACTGGAAAAAAATCGAAGCTTCCAGTTCACTGTCAAATCGAAGCTGCCAGTTCACAAAAAATTGGAGCTGCCAGTTTACCCCCTCTCACACTACGTGATGTTAGTCAGACGAAAAAAGTGCAGATGATAGTAGATTGCAGTGCCTTTCCGATAAAGCAGAGAATATCTGAATACTTGCCATTTTTCTGCGAATGGACATCAACTAATCAATTTAATGAAATTTTCCAAGTTTTGGAGGCATTTGGTCCAGAAACCATCAAATCTATATCAAAGGAAATTTATCAGGACCTTGACCCAGAACTGTATTGATTGGACATTTATTCAGATTCAAAAAATGACAGTGCAGTACATGCAAATCTCCACAGCTGCCAAAACGGTAAGCCATAACGAGGATGTTACTTTCACAGCTACGGTAGAAATGTACGGAGTAAAGAATATGGAGATAAAATTTCACAGCATTGGGAATACCCTAAAAAATGATTTTTGTTTTGTTCTGCATCTAATTTCGGACACTTTAAAGTTTCTTGTAAGGTGTAAAATGTACTTCAGTGCTACAACTAGTACATCATACTATAGTCTGTTAGTTACTCGATCATTCTATGATGTAGATGATAAATTTATCACAAGGGTCAGGCAAGGGCCATCTGGAAACTGCAGTGACTTTTGAGCGATTTCCATAAGTGTGCCTGCTTGAGAACCGTGCAGCTTCCCAGACGGTACAGTAATCAATATGAAATTTTTACCAATACTGGTAGAGTGCATGAAGAAAATAAAATTCTGATGGGAAAGTGCTTGGGGTGCCCTTAAAGACATTTTTCTTTTTTTCGACACTTTAAGACACAATTTCCGTGAGAGTCAACCGAGGCCTGTAGTCAAGTGTGAAAAAAACTGATCATGCCTAAAAAAACATATTTCATACAGTTTTTTGCATTGCGGCAACTTGGGGCCCCAAAAAACGGCGTTTTTTGCATGATTTGGCACGCTACCATGCCTCATTTGCATATATAGTCGCAATGACCTTTGTCACCATCGAGTTTGCCCAAATGGCAGATATTATGCAAAAACCTCATGTCTCGATCGTGCCCCAACTCCGCCACCGTCCCAACACTGCCACCGTACCAACACCGCCACCGTACCAACTCCGCCACTTTCGTGTCCCAACACCACCACCGTCCCAACTCCGCCACCGTCCCAACTCCGCCACTGTCCCAACTCCGCCACTTTCTTGTCCTAACTTTCGCAATCTTTCAAAAAGTTTGTTTTTTGTAACAAACTTTTTTTTGTAACTTAACAACATGACATTGCTAATTCATAGGGTGGCAAAAACTGATATTATCATTAAAGCAATAAATACATGGTATATCTATATAATCTTTGTTTGTATAGTCGTACTTAACTATACAAACGATTTTACCGAAATCACCAAAAATAGAACAACGAGCGTGTTTTAGAAAAAAAGTTGCAACATTCTTTTCCTGTTTTTACCAAGCTACAGTACGACGTTATGGAACAAGAAATGGAGGAATAGGACTTCACTCCCGATGGTCGTACCCTAAATGAGGTCTATGGTCATCTGGGTTCTTCAATCTAACCCAGCTTGGAGTTTCAAATATCCGGGACTTCACTCCCCATGGTCGTGCCCTAGATGAGGTCCACGGTCAGGTGATTGTTCAATCTAACCAAGCTTGGAGTTTCAAATATAAGGGACTTCACTCCCCATGGTCGTGCCCTAGATGAGGTCCACGGTCAGGTGATTGTTCAATCTAACCAAGCTCGGAGTTTCAAATATAAGAAACACACTTCGAAATACCATGTTTTTGATATCAATCGATAGATCTCGACGAGTTCTATCCAAAAATAGAAATTTTATTTTGATTTGATAATTTTGCAGCGAGTTATAGCGTTTTTTCGAAATTTTGCCTGGAAATTTGCATATTTATAAAGTAAAGTGTATCACTTATTTAAGAAACCCCGTTTTCTCACAAAATGTATAGATAGGTCAGGACAAGTTCTACCCAAAAATATAAATTTTAACCCGGTTGGCTCACTTTTCATTGACTTATGGAGTTTTTTCAATTTTGTTCTTGTAATAAACTGTCAAACCGATTTGCCAAAACCCTATTTACTTTAGAATATATAAAGTTCTTGGTACCAATCGATAGATCTCGACGAGTTCTATCCAAAAAATAAAAAAAAAAGAACAACGAAATGGCGGAGTTGGGACGGTGGCGGAGTTGGGACGGTGGCGGTGTTGGGACGGTACCCATGCATATTATACATTGATGCTAGCGCGCCACCTATGATAAATATTAAATCTGGAAACTCCATTATCAAATGGGACGTTGTGTTTTTATATCTTCTTCTTCTTCTTTAATCTGTAGCAGGCGCTTGGGGAGGTGGTCATCCTCTTAACCAATATGCTGCTGTTGGTGCCGCTGGACTTCTCACACCATTCACTATCCGCTTGCACTCTTTCCGATCAATTTTCATGTCCTCGGCTTTGCCGATAGCCAGTCTTTTATTCTTGGGGTCTTCTTCTACATGCTTCAACCATGTCTTCTTAGGTGTTGTTCTTTGAATCCTCCAGTCGCGTGAACACTCTCACCAGAGGAGTTTTCATGGAAGCCGATTGTCATTCATTCAGCAGACACGGCCAAACCATCGAAGTCTCCATTGTTGAATTTGTGCTTCAATCAGTGGTCGTTCCTTGTCGATTGAAAAGTGAGACCCAGATAATCTGCCTCAAGCATCACAATTAAAAGACCTCGAGTTTGTTGATGTCTGATTGATATAGCATCCAAGTTTCGAATTCGTATGTAAGAATTGGCAGTATTAGTGTTCGAAAAACCACAATTACACTAGGGTCTGTAAGGGATCATGGAGACGTTTTTGTTTTTTTGTTGCATACCACGTGTAATTATCAACTTATGTGCAAGTTATTCAAATAAAGCTGCCAACGATTCTTCGGACATTGATATTCCGTTTTCACGACACACAAACTGTGATATTGTTTCGTTAAAAACCCAGAAAATAGAAGAGCTTTTAGCAGGAGAATTTCTAGAACATAATATGCCGTTCCTTCTATGCGAACGAAAGTTTAGATAAGAAATATTCTCTTTTTGATAGCAAAGGTTGCTCTGTCGATCAGCAGCGTGCTTCTGATCATGTTTGTTCAGCGTGCTTTCGAATATCTTTCTCACTTTGCAGATTTCTTTCAAAAATAGAAACAATTCAGAATATTCAGATCCAGGATGTACAGAACACGATCATTGAACTTGTTTTCAGGAAAACAATGTCACCATTTTGAGCTCAAAACTGGAAACCAGACTAAAAATATCAAGCAGCCAATTTTAAAAATTAAGTTTTTTCAACTACTTGTCTCCGTTGAAAATGAGACTCAGTTTATGTAACTAACTGTCTAATCAGTTACTCTGGAATCCCTAACTTTTTCTGGTAAAACCTCCAGAAGATAACGCTGAGGTGAAGAAAATAGTGCAACAGAGGCAATACTGACTATTTATTCATGAAAGATTGGAAACAGTCAATTGGAAACAGTTACTCTGACTATACTTTTGAGGTACAAATTTTAGAAGCGCCCAAAATTATCACACATAGAACACATCGAGTGAGTGAAAGCTGACTGTAGCTGGCTTGCGAATTTAATCGAGAGTGCCATAATTGCCTTCAAACATTTCTCTTACGTCTTCGAATGCAACATAGTCAACTGGGATCTTCTAGTCATCCATCAATAGACCGCCCTTCAGCCATAATGTCAATTCAACCTCTAATCATGTACAGTATATATCCAAAATTATTCCATTGGATTATTATTGATGCATAACTTTTTGTGGAACTGTAGTTGGTATGAAACTGTAAAACAGTTCGTAAAAATTCTGCAAGAGATCATAAGACGTGTTTTTTATGTCAAACCTCATAGTCTGACATGTGTCGTCCACCAATATCCCGAATTTCATAAAATTCTACGTAATATTCATGTCCTTATATATGGAAAAACTTCATTTTTCTTAGCGTCCAACCTATTCACGCACCTTACAACCGTACATGATCTTAAAAATCCAAAGACGAATCGCCAAATGTGAAAATAAAATTTCAGGATTCGAAATCACTTTGATTATCAATTCGAAAACTCAAAATAAATTCTTGCATAAATAACTATCAAGTTGTGTCGAATAAAGTTGTCGAGCCGAAAAAAGACTCATCATGCTGTACAAGTAAACCATAGTTGTCTATGCCACTTTGAACATGGATAGACGTGTTTATGTTTGTGCTACAGGCTGTATCTTTTTCTGGATTTCTGTCCGATGCTTTGTAAACAAACCAAAACATTTTTCGAGTCGAAAGTGCAGAGCAGCCGTAGCATGCGAAAATTTTATGCATTTTCCTCAATTTTTTCTTATTGTAGCTTGACTCAAACTGGATAAACATGAATGAGACTGGACTAAAAAGATTCAGGGTTAGAGACTTTAGCGTCCCAGGATCAGTGATTTCAGTGTTCAATTCATCTTTTTCCATATCACCGATGAATTCGCATGTTCGGAACCTGTCAAACATGGTCGAAAATCTAATCTCGAATCGAACGCTAAATTATCCAACAACCCATAGAAATCATATCATATTGTGTGATAGTCACATATTGTTATTCATTTCCTATCAAATCCAATCCAAATGCATATTGAACTCTCCACTGTATATTTGATGCAAGCGAAAGTTTTGATCGAAAATGTTCTCTCTTCGATAGCAAAAGTTCCTCTGTCTATCAGCAGCATGAATCTGGTCGTGTTTATTCAGCATGTTTTCGAATATCTTTCTCTCTTTGTGGATTTACCCCAAAAATAGAAGCGATTCAGAATATTTAGTGGTAGAATCTATGGGACATGGTCATTCCACTCGTTTTAATATCAGGGAAGATGCATTCTTCAGAGCTAGCGATTTTTCTGTTGATATTCTTGCCGTATTCATCTTCATTATCGCTAGAAATCAACGATACCTTGTTCGGTCAATATCAGAATAATAATTGGACAGTATCGAATATCTCAATACCTGATCTATGGGTGAACAAAAGCCAGATGGCGATATGGATCGGAGCTAACGATTCTTCAGTTGTCAATGAGACAGAAGGTACTTCCCATCATCACATGTGTCAAAATTATAGGAAAACATTTTTTTATGAATTACTCCCAAAAGTCATTGATGCGAAACAGTCCTGGTAGCAGAAAACCCCGATATCTCTGCAAGTTATAGTTTCAAAATGCCTAAAATAGTATTTCGCTTTGCTCAAACCAATCGAATATTTCAGAAAAATGGAAATTTTTCTAGAATTTCCTCTAAACGACATCATAATCTATACTTGAAATGTTGTTCAACCCTCAGAGAAGCGTTTTCATCCGATTTCATCGATGCACCTGAAAAATTTTCAACTTGGAGGTTTTTGCTGTTGTTTTTTAATTCCAAGGTACACCGACACGGCATTTTCGGAGGAAGCTTTTTAAGAGCATTCGAAATATGTTTACGATATGCTTGTTCAAAAACTTTGATTATGCAAATTGGGCTTGAGTATGGTGTGGCAGAAGGACCACTGATCCTGTGCAGCAGGTCAGTCACCATTTTCGAATATGTATTTAGATACCACCCGGCTTCACGTTTCACTTTCCTGAGAACGACAAGAGATATGATGGTCGCATAGGGCATTAATTTGTTCAGGAATGTTATGCAAGGAATTCCACACAGCTACTGAGAATTCTAGAACTCAGCTGCAAAAACGGTCAAAACCATTAGTACCAAAAAAATTTTTTTAACGCACGACTGATTCAGCATCGATCATGATTATTGCCCACGCTAAAAATGTACATAGTTAAAGCCAAAATTCAAAATGGCTGGGCGCTCTACAGTTTTCTACTGATCTTCCAATTTTTCAGAAAGCACTACCAAAGATTAGAATCCGTTTCTGAAACAAATATTCTCGACTTTTCTCGACATTACCATGAAATACAAGTTGCATCTATGAGAAATAGTGCAACAGCATGTTCAAAATATGTTGATGGTGTCTTTGATCGCATCAGCACAACATTAACTTTTAGAAAAATATTTTTTCCATCATTCCACATTGGCGTGTTTGCCTCTTGGCAACAGGTCATAGAGTCTGTAGTTCAGTGCCATGTGAACTGGAGATGTCTCAGGTACTGGCACTGGCATTGCATATAGCACAGGCTGGGCCCACCACATCAGTAATTACTTGCAAGACTAGCTACTAAAGTCACTTGATTTAAATTATTCGTTCTGTACTGCTTGAACCTCAGTTTTTATTTTTTCAGTAGCTTTTTACTGAGCTAAATATTGCATGTTGATCGGTGGAGGATGAACTGGTTCTCCAACTTGCTATCTCTCAAGCCATGTTCACCTTGACCAATTCCGTCAATTTCTTTGCCACAATAGTTGCAGACTCTCTCATTGTGTTTTATGTAATGCTTTTAAATTCAATAATAACGAAAATCATTACTGTTGTCAAAATTGTTAATAGAAACTTTATTACTGTAGATTTTCTAAGATCAGCTGAGCAAATTATCAAAGTTTAATTTCCATGTGACTCATGATTGAGCTGGTAATCGTTTTTCATCCGCCTTCTATAATTTAGAAGCGTTTCAAGATTAACAGAATACAGATTCTTTAATCAGCGAAGCGAACACGAGATTCCATTCAATAGCAGAATGACAAAAAGTAGCCAGTCTCCCGCAGCCCGTTCCACGAAACTTGCGAAATCAGTTCGCCACTGAAATTTTGATCCTTCACTGGCGAAATAACCTACTTGGGTTCTGCATGGCTGAATAAAACTTCTAGAAGACTAGATGTAGCCATTTTCCTCAAGCCCGTTCTGCGAAGCTCAATAAAAAAAAACTTTCAAAAAAAAATTTGAATGGAATTTTTTGTAAAAATCTCGGCTTTATAAACCTTATTAACTAGCTCAATATCGAAATTTTCAGTTTGCCAGTGAAATATAAATAAAACTGGGACATGTTAATGAACTTGGAAAGCAGTTTAAAAATCAGTAACTATCGAACAGGAGACAACAAAAGATGTATTTAAAATGCGGAATACTGAAGGAAATTGATTTTTCGATCATTTCGTGCTTAAAAAAGAACATTCGCTACGAAAATATGAGCAGTCTTTAGTTTTTTCATCCGAAACGACGTGCTTCCTACGAAAAATATTTTGGGAGGTATGATATGGTTTCTAATAAGGTCGGCAATTACATTTATGGCACGCCCTCACTTCCCATGACGCCACTTTTGCATAATTTTCATTCAGAATAGCTTCTTCAGTCGTTCATGAAAATTAAGATGATTTTATTGAAGAATAGTAACTGAAAATAATGAAACGTCAGATCAATCAATGCTACCTTGAAACTTTCGATGGAATCGGGTTTTTTATATAAATCCCATTAACATGCGATTCTTCTATCATTGATGACAGATTCCTTGTTGGATTTGCCAGAGTTGTACGATTCTTCTTGCCCAACATATTATCAACCAGGACTGTTTTTTTCAATAACAAATAAACAACTTTCAAACTTGATTTAAAGCTGATGATTTCAGTATGATAAAGCAACCATAAAACAATTTTTAGGAAACACATTCCGATTTTTTCCAAATCAAGTTTGAAATGAGTTTGTTGCTTAACCTCAGCTAAATAAAACCTCTTCAAAAAACTCACCCACAGACGTCACTCCAAATTTCCTTCTATTTCATCCAAATCGATTTGTTTTTTTTTTGTCCGAGTTCCGAGCAGACAGAAAGTTTCGCAAAAATTGAGATTTTGAATCAATTTTCCACATTTGATGTGACTTAAAAATTATGACTGTGCAGCTACTCCAGGAGAATGAACAGAAAACGTACTTAATCACCACTATTCCTCCCCTCTGGAATGCAGTGAAATTATATTAATGTCTAAAATTTAAAAAACTGGTTCCTGAGGCTTCCATAATTTTTCTTGTTTTCTTGAAGCACAAATAATTGGTATCAATTGAGATGTTGTTGAAGTTTGTCCAAAAAAATATCTTGAAATAACGTAAGTTTATTTGTCACTCATTTTTGGATGGTTAAAAAGATTAACAAAAGTCTCTTACAGCTCCCCATATCACCCATTGCATCAGATATCCGATTTGTAGAACTAATCTTAAAGACATCCATTTTCTCTCAGATACCTGTTTCCTAAGGCTAGCCTCATCAGTTGATGAATTCAGCTGCATTTAAAAGGCTATTCACTAGTAGGTGTTGCGTGATCATTCTTCACAGATAAGTCAAAATCCCAACTTTGCAAAATCTAATTAAGAATTCTTTGCTAGGACATACGCTAATGGTATTTCCTCATCAAATATTCAACAAAACCGATGTTTGGAACGATTCCTCGACGGAAAATGGTCTGATTGAGATGGACGTCTTTGGAAATAGCACTTGTATGAGTACTTTCTTTTTCTTTGAATTAAGCACTTTCAATTTTGTCTCCAGATTTGTTCTGATAAGCAGTGATTACCAAACTTTTCAGATACAACGTTTTTGATTGTTTACTTCAGTATGCAGAGAAAATCCCAGACCTGCGTTAGATGATTCTGTGGAAAGTAAAAAATATTTTAAACAGTGCTTGTAAGCCGTGTTTTTGGAAACTTGCCCAGAAAATCTGTCCATACAATAAACATGCCAATGAAAAAATATTTATACATTGCAGTGATGAAGAAAAAACGTTATATCAATGATGATGATGATGATGACGATGATTTGCAAGCTCATGAGGTGAGTATGTAGTCTATTGTTTAGATTTGCGAGTGTGAAAAGTCAGTCAAGTCCAACTCTTAAACGACGCACCATGTCCAATCAGCTGGCACGTCAAAAATTTTCGACTGACAAATTCTACTACAACTTTTCTTTCAAATATTGCAGTTGTTTTATCAATAGTTGCCTGCACAGTTTTGGGCATGTTGGGCATTATTTCAAAAGTCCTTCCCCATAAAATTGTATTCATAAGGGTAAATAGCTTCTGGAATGTTTATCTGCAAGGAATAGCAATCTGTGTGATGAATTGCAAAAACTAGCATTCTCACCAGTCTCTAATAAAGCCCGAAACGACTTTTCCAAAAGCATACATTGTAAATATTTTTTCTTGCTCTTTCTGTTGATATTTGACAACCAGTTTCACTTTCATAAATCTCTAAATTTTTGAGAATAAACAGATGTAATGTCATTCAGCTAGGTTTTTCTTTAAGACAGAGGAGCTTGATGATATAAACCATGATGATGATGATGGGAATGCTGATGACGATGTCCGGATGGAGGGGGATGAAGAAGGAAATGATGATGGAGAAGATGATGAAGATGAAGATAATGGGGAAGGAGAAGCTGATGAAGAAGAGGATGATGATGAAGATGAAGATGATGCTGGAGTAGAAGATGATGATGAAGACGAAGATGACGAGGAAGATGGAGATGATGAGGAAAACAAAGAAGATGATGAACAACAAGAGGGCGACGATGAAGAAAAAGAAGATGTGTATGATGATGATGATGGTGCAACAGAAGATCATGTTCAAATACTCGACGATGAAGAGGATGATGATGAAGAAGAAGATGGAGATAAAGAAAAAAATGACAAGAAAAGAAAGGATGATAAGGATAAAAAAATGATTGTAAAAAAAAGAAATCTGCATCTGAAGTCCACAATGAGGATGATGCACTTGAAGAGTACGACGAAGAAGAAGAAGACAAATGTGATGATGGTGTAACAGGAGATCGTATTCAAACAGACGATGATGGAGAGGATGATGATGAAGAAGACAATGATTGTGAAGAAGAAGATGAAGATGAAGAAAAAACTGACGAAAAAAGCGAGGATGATAATGATGAAAAAAATGATTCTAAAACAAAGAAATGCCCACTTAAAGTCTCTGATAATGATACAGCACTTGAAGTCTACGACGATGATCCTGCACTTGAAGTCTACGACGATGATCCTGCACCTGAAGTCTATGACGATGATGATACATTGGTAATCTGCGTTGAGGACAAAGATGGGCTTAAAGAGTACGAATACGAAGAGGAACATGAATCCAATGACTGTAAAACAAGTAACACCAATTTAAGTTAGATGCAGACAGGGGATCGGCATGGAATGTGAGAATTGACCCATTACTGAGTCAGGCCATGAAAGCTCGGCTAACCTTTTGAAAATACTTTTTGTCAAAGTTTGTCAAAATAATGGAAAAACATGACGAAAAGCGAACATATTGAAGCAATTATGTACTAGTTTTTAACCCTCTTCTTTCTCGGGATTAGATGGTTACTATAAATCTGTAGAAATATGTGTTGCTGTGCAAAAAATAAGTACACTAGTTGAGAGAGTTTGTTGTACAATGACAGCCAATTCAGGAAAATTTGTTCGATTCCATGTTATTGTGGTACTCATTTTTTAAGTTAAAGTTTTAACATTTTGAAAATGATTCGAACATTAACAGCATAGGAAAAATAGAGAAGCGATTTTAAAATTCAAAGATTTCAATAGCATATGTTTTTTTGCGACTTTTGCATTTTTCCCACACTTGGTGGTGAATCATTTGATTAAAAAAATTGAGTTCTAGTTCACGAAAAAAATTATGAGAAATTCAATGCTCCTGCGTTCGAGGATATTTGGATGAAATACTGATATTTTTCACCAGCATTAACAGTGTTCAAAGTCAACCTAAGTTATTGACAACCGAAATTGTTATAGAATATATTTTTTATGCTTTAAGTCATTCCAAAATTGAATTTTTAATGCGTTGTTAATATTATTCAAAACAGAGCTGAAAAATTTAGTTTCTCCTTATTTTCAGCTATTTTGATGACAGCAGATATATTAGAATGTTCAAAAAGCTCAAAATAGCATAAATTTAAATCATGATTATAAAAAGCTCTCGTAAGGTCAGTGTGAAAACACGGTGTATGAGACCATTTCCATCTCTATTCCTCTGAAAAGTAATCGGAAATATTTGATCAGGTATTTTGGTAACATGAATTCCCGAAGTGACCAAAATGTTGCACAACATTTTATTGTGATAATCAAATAATACAGGTGAACTATAAAAAAATAAAATATGAAACTAGAACCTATTTAGGATTTTAAAAATGGGCGATTTAGTATACTTTCGCTAAAAAACTTATGGATTTGTGTATCTTGACGGGTTTTCATAGGTTCAACCTGAAGACACTTTTTTACAGCCCGAGGCCTGGCTCAGGCTGGTCTTTGGTCAGGCCTTAGCAGGTGATTAATGCAAGCCGATTGATACTGTTCTGTAGTATATACCTGAATAATAAACACATAAAAGTTACTACTGATTTTCAGCTATGGCCACAACAACCCGGAAACCGATAACTCGAAAGCAAACCAACACAACTCCAAAATCTACATTCCTACCACGGATCACCACAGCCACCCCTGTGACAACGACTAGAAAACCAGCCCGTCAGTCATCGAAGCCAAATTCCAAAACTTCAAATATGGCCGTCCAAAACTCGCTGACCGTATTTGAATTTCATATATTGCCCGTCCAGGCACCAACAGGGAAAAACCGGCGTAAAACAAATAGACGACCAACAACTACGGCCAAACCCAAAAAAACGACAACTTCAAAGCCAAGTATGTTAAAAATCTTCATCAAAGTCAGTTTTGATGTTAGAGTGGCAAGGGAGGAGGGTTAAAAATGCGGGAAAGTAAATCAGCTTGGTGTTTGTTTTGGAGACCACTACGAATTTGTCTTTCTTAAATGCCAATTGACAGATTATGTTGTGAGCTGAAAATAGTCGATCATCATTTCTGTGAAAGTCATTTTGATGTAAGTTCAGTTAACCCCGGCGATGCAGAGCTACTGAAGGACGTTTGAACTCCTTTCTGGCGAGGCTAAATTTTATCATCCTGTTCAAGAACTTTGGAGCGCGTGGAAGGCTTTTTGATTTTTTGTCGAAAGCCGAAAAATGAGTGGGCTATTTGAAAGAAGTTTTTCAAGTTCTTCACCGCTCCCGAAAACTTGCACATGATAAAGAAAGTTCGGCAACCCAATACTCGAGTCTAAGTTAAATATTCATGGCATTTTAGGATTTAACACACACATGACACATCAAGTTGATTACACAAACAAGTGATATAGTGCATCTTTATTAAAAAAAGCTGCATGTTGAATACGAAAGATTCAATCAAGTTGCCCGTGCATCCAATTCAAAGCAAAAAATGAGCAATTCAGTTAGAAAAAAGTAATCACTGTTGATACAAAAAAATAATTCTTGGTGTTCACAGAAATTGTAAGAAAATGGTTCAGCATAGAAAATTTGATGAACCTTTTGATTTTCATTACAAAATTTTTCCGCCTACATTTAGGTTAAAAAACATGCACTTTCGGCAAATCCTGAAAAAGATATTCTGTGAATAAACAACGTGTCCGTCTTATTTCTCTTGGAAAAAAACCTCTGCCCCAGTGTAACGTTAGGGGAGGTGGCGGGAGAGATGAAATGGAGGAAGTAGCGATGCCTCAAGAATGAGGGCCAAGAGGTGCTACAGGAGTCGTAGTCTCGAGTATACTGTAGGCAGGAAATTCTACTAATTAACCTCCACGTTATACGTCACAGAGCCTATCACATAGAGGGACTGCCCTTGGATGATGAAAGAGTGTTGGAGAGGGGATGTCAGCAATTCTAGTCCTAGAAAGGGGCTTGTGGAGAGCTGGAACATTAGTCCTTATGGGGAGCTGCTGGAGAGAGAGACCCAATTGAAGACTGAAAGGGTAAATCGAGAATAGAATGGGAGAGAGAGATACAGAGTTGGTGCCCAATCCCACTTGGTAACAGCTCAAGGAGAAGACTCACCAAAACAATATTCGAATTTGATGTTCTATTGATACAAAGGCAGTGGTGTTAATGGGCGCTTCATTGATCCTAATCCGTAATATCGAAATACGAGTTTGGTGGAATAAAATTCGGTATTTGGGCTAGCAGGAGTAGTGTCAGCTGCTCTCTAGTACAGTAGAAGGAGGCGACTGCAGTAATTGTAGACCCTTCTTGCAGGAGACAAAGAGGGTCGATTTGAACGCCAAAAATAGTTGGCGCTGGCCTTTTTCAGTTGAGTAGATGCCAGTGGGCATGCATCCCTGTAGAGACGCAGGTAGGATGCCTCTGGAGGGACGCCGAATCTGTATGCTAGAGTCGTTTGTCAAGTACAGTTACAAGAAAATGCGAACATGAAAGTTGACAAATACGATAATAGACGAGCATACTGTACGAGATCAAGGTGTATTTTTAAAGTCACATGAGCGGCTGTCCGTGAATCCGTGAAGTAACACCTCTCTTTAAAATTAAAGGCAAGCCCTTAAAATGACTTCTTACATTAGGAATTTTGCGGCAAATGGAGGGACATCAAACTGCTTGATAAGAAGGCTTAATTCTGATTAGTCGACAATTTTGATTTTTTTCGCCTCAATACCAAAAAATTTTAGATGATTACTACTATTTGTAATCAAGGAAACCGCCGTTTTGCTATCAACTTGATTTCTTCCTTGTTGGACATTGGAAGAGCTTGTGTGATTTCAACTAGACTCATTCGACACAATCTCGAATATTCTATTGCAGAACTTGATTTCCTATGCCTAATTTTTGAGCAAATCCCGAGAACATTAAACATATTTTTCAAGTATAACATTTGCTTTTCAAGATAATCGTGTAATTCTTCTCAAAATGCTCGGATCAGTCCATCCATTTCACATACAAATGCTTCCAGTGAAAATTGGTCTGTGTTTCTACGTTTAGTCAAATTGAAACATACCGATATAATTTTATTGAATTACAACAATGAAAAATTGAACATAGAACGTTTCCATTTGTGTTAACTTTCACTAAGCATGGACATAGTTTCAGATCAACTCAAAAAACTGTAAGCCTCATTATGTTCGAAACGTCATCCGGAAAATACAGAACCGAAATACCTAATCAATGATGAGGCAGAATATTTGAATAACTTTTCCAACTGCAAATGTTAAACAGGTATCAATAGTGCATAGAGACGGTTATGGACAGACACATGATTCCACTGAAAAGGATGATTCAATAAGTAAAAAATTGTTCATCAAGTGTGTAGGTCAAATTTGGAAAGAAACATTTTTCTTGGATTATTTATGACAAAATTTTTTGTATGCTTCGACATTTACCAAAGCATTCGACCATGGCTAAATAAAAAAGTTGATCCAAACTTATTTGAGCTCTTCAGCAAGCTGAAGGCTACCAACTCATCATTTGCTCTGGTCTGGTCGATTTAGGAGCTCTCTTTCTAGTTTGGGTAAGTATCAGCTCTTTCAAAATTCTCCGAAATTTATCGATTCCCTTATCACTATGATATGATACGGTTGATGTTTTAAATCTCACTTTTGTTGGAGGATCAATAAGTGTGACTTTTAGTCCTGTTAACCTTTTTTTTCTAGGTGTTTCCATGAAGGAGGAGGCTCAGCTCGCAGTAAATAGAGAATTTTTGCAGTAAAATCAGTGTTATATAGTATTTCTGGTTCCAAATATGTAGCAACTTTGTTTTATGAAATACCTTGATAAAATAATCAGTTTATTCCTAATTGGATGAGTGTATCGCATTCTTTGCCGCAGAAGTTCAAAAAGTTGTGCCCGATGGAAGTGGAAGTGAGAGAAAACCTTCTAATCAACCGTCTACTAAACGGCCCATCTCGACTACAGCTGCAACCGAGAAATGGAAGCGTAGGAAAATTACTGTGACTACCAGAGCACCTTCTACGACAACCTCCACCAAACCGGTAACGCCCAATGTACAAGGTAAAATTTATGGAAAACAAGTAAAATGTCTGGTTGGTACAATGAATTGAGAGATATTTTTTCGCTCTCCGCTGGTTCTCAGGTATCTGTTCTGATAAACCAGTATTAACTCACACTTTGATTTAATTACAAAAACGTTGGTTTTCTTCAGGATGTTAGCAGCTATTGTTGTTTGAAGATCTTTATCAGCCTCAAAAACTTGGCCTGACACTGTTTCCATGGGGCCCCAATCTATTCATGCCTTTTTTTCAGAGATGATAAGAGATTTTTAAAATGGAATGAATACAAATTACTATCCAGAAATTGAAAATTCAGAATTTTATTAGTATGTTCTTTCATCTCTTGAATCTAAGGCAATATGTCCTACTTTGCTGAAACTAAGTTTACCTGCAGCACTGTAACATGAACTTGCTTGTATTCCCAGCATGTCGAGTGCAAATTGGTTGAACTTTGCTGCAATTTACAAAACCTTCCAGCCTCCTTTCAAATTTTTTGAACACAAAGTCTTTTACTTTCTGTAAATGTAAATGATAGATGACGTCATTAGCATTAGACAAAGACAAAATTTGTTGAAGGACATGAATGCTTGGTTGCTGGATTGATTTTGTGAAGCTCAGTGCGCAGTTTCCAAAGTTTCATTTGGATTTCGATCTACTGGAGGAATAGTTAAATGAACTGAAAAATTAGGTCATTCAACCTTAAAATGACGGACAGAATCATTCATTATGATTCTCCATTCCTTGGCCTTACAATCGCATAAAAATTATATAACGCTTTTATTTTTGCCCGTAGGCACACAATGAACGAATAATAATACAGTGGTTATAGTAATGCGACGTTTCGGTAGTCTACCTACTACCTTCCTCAGGCGACAATAAACTCCTTTTTACAAAATTCGCTGCTCGAGGGAATTGAACCCTGATCGTTTGATTGAGAGTCTAGAGCGCTACCACTGGGCCATGGGGGCCAGTAGTAACTTGTTTAGAAGTGCTATATATCCTGACTTGGGGGTACTAGTTCAGACTTGGGTACCTGTCTGTTGCCCTTCTAAGGAATGCTTGGTTCCATATGTGGCCTATTTCAATGCTCTTACTACCTACATTTTTTTTGACCAATATCTAAACTTCCAGTCAAACCATCCTGTAAACACCAAAGCAGGAATTATAAAGGGAATGATATTGCGGTCAGGTACACTATGCTCAACTGAAGAAACCAGGAAAGTGGAAGAAAATAACATCAGGCAAGCCTTCAAGAAAAATGGTTATCCCACAGCAATCATTAACAAAGCAAATATAAGAAGAAATGCAAATGACCAACAAAAAGTTGAATACAAAGGCACGGTTGTAATACCTTACAGTGGCCAACTAACACAGAAACTGAAGCGAATATGCCACAAGTACAAGGTTCGACTAGTTGCCACAAGTAAAGACACAATCAGGAAAAGAGTCAGCAAAGTAGCACCACCTAGAAATAAAGAAGATACACAGGGTATAGTATACCAAGTACCTATGGCTCCATGTGGGAAAGTATACATAGGAGAAACGGGCAGAACACTTAAGACCCGTATTGCAGAACACAGAAATGCCCTTAAGAACCTGAGCCTTGAGAAAAGTGGTGTGGCGGAACATTGCCTATCATGTGGATGTACACCCAATTTTGACAATACCACCATACTTGCCCAAGAGCCTAATGCCTACAAAAGGAAGATCAGAGAAACCATTGAGATGGAAAAAGTGGGGTCAAAAAATGTAGGTAGTAAGAGCATTGAAATAGGCCACATATGGAACCAAGCATTCCTTAGAAGGGCAACAGACAGGTACCCAAGTCTGAACTAGTACCCCCAAGTCAGGATATATAGCACTTCTAAACAAGTTACTACTGGCCCCCATGGCCCAGTGGTAGCGCTCTAGACTCTCAATCAAACGATCAGGGTTCAATTCCCTCGAGCAGCGAATTTTGTAAAAAGGAGTTTATTGTCGCCTGAGGAAGGTAGTAGGTAGACTACCGAAACGTCGCATTACCAAAACCACTGTATTATTATTCGTTCATTGTGTGCCTACGGGCAAAAATAAAAGCGTTATATAATTTTTATGCGATTGTAAGGCCAAGGAATGGAGAATCATAATGTTATACACCAATCGCAAACAACCTTTCGCCAAATATTATGTACACAGTATGGCCCTGACATACTTACTATATTCCGGAAACTTGACAAGTGCAGTGCTAAACTATCTGAATGCACATCAACCCTAACATTCCTAATGAGATGCAGGGATAACAACATCATTCCTAGATTCCTTCGACTTACAGACCCTTGTGGCTCACAAAGATCAAGGACAATCCTCAGACATGCAGAACTTGCATTAGCAAGAGAAAGGATTAATTACGTGAGATATAAGAAATACCAGCTAACAGCAGAAAAACAAGAACTGGAGACAAGCATACAGTCCAAGGTAATAGATGAACACTGGCAAAGGATGAACACATCAACCAAACACACAGCCAGAGTTACACTTGAGAATGCCAAGAACAGGCAAAAAGCAAAGTTCCAACAGCTGATGCCAAAGAATGTGAATGCACCACAACTAGACATAAACAAAGTGGTTGTGAACAAAAGCAATAGGCAACTAACGGATGTAGAAAGAAAAGTGCTAGCCAAAGGAATGAACTTTGCTATTACACCACAGCAACATCCAATGGCAGACATAGTTACCAACATCGAATGTGCAGCACATTTCATAGAAAATGACAAACGAGGTGATTTTCGGTTCGAAATTAGGAAAGCAATTGAACATGAGCGAAAACCCAAGCTGAACATAACAAGACAGGAAGCCAGTGCTATCAGGAACCTGAAGCGTGATAAGACAGTTGTGATACTACCAGCTGACAAGGGTCGCGCAACAGTACTACTGAACACTGATGAGTATGACCAGAAGATCATGGCAATACTGGATGATGGAACAAAGTTTAAATGCCTGGGAAAAAGAAATCCAATTAGCCGAATAGAGAAAGAAGTTAGAAAGCAAGTACGAGATGCCAAGTTAGAAAAAACAGTAACAATAAAAGAACGATGTAAGGCCCCTCACATATATGGCCTGCCAAAGATCCATAAGCCAGAAATCCCACTAAGACCAGTAGTGAGCTGCATTGGAACAACAATCCATCCATTGGCTAAGCACTTAGTAAAGATCATTAGTCCATTGCAGAACAATATAGAATCTAACATAGTCAACAGCAAGGACTTTGTAAGCAAGATCAAGGACATAAAGTTAGATCAGAACACTAAGTTGGTAAGCCTGGATGTTGTCAGCTTGTTCACAAGTGTTCCAGTAGTAGAAACAATAAGCTATCTTAGGGCCCAATTGGAAGCAGATTGCAACCTAGCAGAAAGAACTAGCCTAACAGCACAACAGGTTGCAGACCTAACTGAGTATTGTGTGCGCAGCACCATATTCCAGTTCAAAGACAAATTCTACCAACAAACGGATGGCATGGCAATGGGTTCGCCACTATCCCCTGCACTTTGTAACCTGTTCATGGACAAACTTGAAACATTGGCATTGAAAACAGCACTAGACAAGCCAAGAATCTGGCTGCGATATGTGGATGACACATTCATCCTGTGGGACCATGGTGAGGAAAAACTAAGATCCTTCCTAGAACATATGAACCAACAGAATCCAGCCATACAGTTCACCATGGAAACGGAAATCAATGGGCAGTTACCATTCCTAGATGTTCTTGTCAAACGGCAAGGACAGACAATGGCAACAAGTGTCTACCATAAACCAACGCACACAGACCAATATCTAAACTTCCAGTCAAACCATCCTGTAAACACCAAAGCAGGAATTATAAAGGGAATGATATTGCGGTCAGGTACACTATGCTCAACTGAAGAAACCAGGAAAGTGGAAGAAAATAACATCAGGCAAGCCTTCAAGAAAAATGGTTATCCCACAGCAATCATTAACAAAGCAAATATAAGAAGAAATGCAAATGACCAACAAAAAGTTGAATACAAAGGCACGGTTGTAATACCTTACAGTGGCCAACTAACACAGAAACTGAAGCGAATATGCTACAAGTACAAGGTTCGACTAGTTGCCACAAGTAAAGACACAATCAGGAAAAGAGTCAGCAAAGTAGCACCACCTAGAAATAAAGAAGATACACAGGGTATAGTATACCAAGTACCTATGGCTCCATGTGGGAAAGTATACATAGGAGAAACGGGCAGAACACTTAAGACCCGTATTGCAGAACACAGAAATGCCCTTAAGAACCTGAGCCTTGAGAAAAGTGGTGTGGCGGAACATTGCCTATCATGTGGATGTACACCCAATTTTGACAATACCACCATACTTGCCCAAGAGCCTAATGCCTACAAAAGGAAGATCAGAGAAACCATTGAGATGGAAAAAGTGGGGTCAAAAAATGTAGGTAGTAAGAGCATTGAAATAGGCCACATATGGAACCAAGCATTCCTTAGAAGGGCAACAGACAGGTACCCAAGTCTGAACTAGTACCCCCAAGTCAGGATATATAGCACTTCTAAACAAGTTACTACTGGCCCCCATGGCCCAGTGGTAGCGCTCTAGACTCTCAATCAAACGATCAGGGTTCAATTCCCTCGAGCAGCGAATTTTGTAAAAAGGAGTTTATTGTCGCCTGAGGAAGGTAGTAGGTAGACTACCGAAACGTCGCATTACTATAACCACTGTATTATTATTCGTTCATTGTGTGCCTATGGGCAAAAATAAAAGCGTTATATAATTTTTATGCGATTGTAAGGCCAAGGAATGGAGAATCATAATGTTATACACCAATCGCAAACAACCTTTCGCCAAATAAAAGAATCATTCATGTTCTGTCTGAGCCGCCAAAGTTGTTTGCAGGAGGCGTGACCAGAAAAAGGAAACGAAGACCAACTACTACAACCAGGAAACCACTTGCTCCATCCTCCAATGTGGTTCATCGAGTATCAACAACGCCAAAACCGGTTGCCTCAAGTTCATCGGGTATTTTTCAGATATTCAACTGTGTGACTTCCACAAACTATATTTGAAAAGCTGCGATGGCAAAAAGTCTTTTCTGTCTATGTTTAGAGTTTTTCCTCAGGATAATAAGGAAGGTTAGCATAGTTTCCAGCAAAATTCTAAGCATAGTTTTCTCAGCCGTAATTTTATGAGTAGGAAAGATGAATTACAATCACATGGTAATGAAAAATTTGATGTTCATCTAGTTCTACTGCATTTTAGAAGCATAAAGCAAAAATGTGTTCAATTACTGAAAAATATTCAAAGAATCATTGCAATTGTCACCTGATTGGTTCACATTTTTTTCTATAAGTTTTTTGAAACAAAATTTGGGTAGGAATAAAAATCATGTTAGCACTAACAGACAGTTTGTTGCAGGCAATCTACCCTCACAAATCATGAGTTCATCAATGATTGCATTTCCAAACTCAATTTATGAACAACGGGGTATCTGATAGTTTTGAAACCTTGTTTATTTGCACAACAGAGTGTCATGAATTATATTGCTTAAATTTTAATATTGTATAACATGATGGAAGACTTTGTGATTTGAGCAACATTTTGAAAAAACGTATATTTTTTGATGTCTGATTTCTCAGAACTCTCAATTGACACATGACTTTTCAACTCCACATCCATTTAACAACAATATTTCAACAATTTTTTCATCACAATATTCAAATCACAGTTTGGCAAAGGATGTAGGTGATTCAATGTTTTTGTTAATGAATTTAAAATTCAATCACTTTTTAAATAAATTCAGTCCGATTCATTTTCAATTTCCATAGGTGGCCAGAAAACAGTTTTGCCAGATAACGGAAGTGCGATGAAACCAAGTGTTACTGCATTGCCTAGAGTAGAGAAGCGAAAGAAGACACGAAAGCCATCTACTACAACTCCGAAACCCTATGTTCCATCTTCCAAAGGTGATGATTCTCTTGTTCATTTATGTTTCAGCGAGTGAAGCAAATCCTCTTCAGGAACAGGTGTATTTTTTGTTGAACACAGTTGAAGGAAAAGAAAAAATCTTCAACATGAAACTTTTTCAGCCAAATAAATCCACACCAATTTTTTTCAGCATCATAAGGAGTTTCTCGCTCTAGATGTTATGTTTATATCTCTGCTGAAGTCCGAGGATGTCAGCAATATAACTCAAGTCCTATTGGCTTGTATCCAACTGACTACTGTAGGTCACTCAAAGGAGCTTCCTATTAGCAATCAACTAAACACAGTGCAACAGTCCTTAAGCAGAAAAAAACACAACCTTCAGTCACTAATAAGTAACTGGGAACTCTAACTCTTGCAATCGAAGGGCACTCAGGGTCTCCCCGGATGCCTCCTAAAGGTTCACACAAATACACAAAAATCACTATAATAATATCCAAAGGAGCTGGGGCTCTACCTTGGCTTGGCTCCTGTGTAATGCGGCTTCCTCTTTCAGCTTAATGCGCAAGTAATAATATAATAAACAATAAATAATAATATTACTATTATTATGTAAATTTGGGTGTCGGGCTGTCGACGCTTGCCTTTACTAGGCGAAACAGAACAATACAAAATAAACGGACACAACTCGCCCACGACACACCAAAATTACGAGAATGAATATAATAATCCACATTTCTCTTTTTTGGTGGAATCGTAACTTTGTCGATTCACCAATTTTGCATAGATGTGGGATTGCTACTGCCTTAAGCACATCCCCAACATAGAGTTAGTGCAGGAAAAAGATACAAAAATTTGCAGTAGTACTTAGTTTCCAGTGCATTGCTACCAAAAACGAGTATGGCTAAAAAATTGAAATGTTTCTAAGTAAAATGTATGCTCACTGCAAAGAGAAGTGTCTCTAAAACTTTGAAACTTGCTTTCACGTGAAATTTTCATGATTTGTTAGAGTTTTCAATGATTGCTTCGAATGTTGCATCCATAATCCTGCGGTTGGTTAGTCCTCTGTGAGTAGAAAACATTGATGTGCTGATGTGATTCTAAATTTACATGATAGTATCCACTAAAAACTTAGATCCTTTTGAATTGGAAAAGTAACGAGAACATGATTTTGTTGAATTGAATTTGGTTAATGTTATCAGTTTCCTGTAAAAGTGTTCAAGAAATTGATGAGATTGACCTAGTAACTTTTGAGGAAAGAAAAGTAGAGAAATGAGTGTGCAACGTTAAAAACATGTATTACTTATCCATAAAATCTACCAGTCTATGTCTCAAAAATTTCTCATATAGTAGAGTTGAAACGTAAAGATCAAAAGAAAAACAACAAAACTCACTCATCAGCAAGAGAAATGCATGAATCTTTCGGAAAAATATTTTCTGCTTCACCATTATAGATCATTATGTGGCATGAACCATTACTTTATTTATATAGTATGCCAAAAATACAATATTCATCTTTTCTCTTTTACACAATAAGGTAAAATACTGTAAATAGAAGGAAGGCAACTTAAAATCGATTCATGGGCTATCCATGATCACACATCCTGCAAATCTGTGAAACACAGAAGATACTACTTGAATATTGTAGGATGCAGTTACCACACTTATCAAAACAGAATGCATCTTAATTCACAGGACAGAAGTTTCCATAAAAGTGGACGTCACATGATACTCCTACTTCAAACCCAGATACACTGCAACGTGATCTGGAATACCAATGATTAGTTAAATTATGAAATTCCTCACTCGCTTCATCTTCTATAATCTGTGGAGCTGCAGATTTTACAAATATACTTGCTTGTGTGTATCCCATCTTATCCCGCGCATCTGTCAAATTTTATTTTTAGAAAAACTAGAGCAAACATCCACTTGCGACAAAAAAATGCAGTATTTATACGGATACCATGCATATTTCACTCCATACATAATCATAAGAAATATGGTATGCAATTCATTCGAACCTCAGAATCAAAGTAAGTATGTTAAACTTTGTTTCACAACTTCTATTCTAAACAGCTGAGGATAGTCACAAAAATAAAGATTAAGCTGTTGCTGTTTTACTCGTCCCAGTTGGAGCCAATAAGGCAGAGCTAATACAGATTTGTGGCGGTCATGGGAATGGCATTTCATGCAGAAAGTGTCTGCCCTCAGCCAGTATAATGTTTTTTTCCTATTCCAAATGCTGCACGTTGTTGGTGAAAATATAAATTTTTTTTCTTCTAAATTGTAACACATAAGGTATACTGTCATTTCAAACTGTGTATCCACATTTTGGCAAACATATGAGTGTTTCAAACTTGCAATTAGGCTTTGCTATCTACATACGACCTATTGATTAAGTTAATAATTTTCATTTTCTCAGTTTTCCATTTTGTTGTACCTCAATTAAGCTCTACTTGATCTTTATAGCCCAACGTTTTGCCAGACTGAAATCAGATGCACTACCCATGTGCCAATTCCAACAGAATGACATCAAGTTTGCATATCGTTTATCAACTACTAGCAAATCAAGCACACTCTGCTATGCTGGACAAGTGCAGTATGATAGAGTTGATTTTCCATCAGGTTGACTGGTATCTATCATTGATGACAATACACGTATGATACTTTTTTCCAGCACCATATGCTTGAGGACAATGTTCTTATTTTGGAATGAGAATTGTGATTCGACGATGGAAGCAAATTCTGAGGAATGTTGTAGCTGCTGTGTGGGAAATCTGCACAACTGGCTCCAAGTTTGATAGCATAAGTAAGATGATATTCATATGAAAAGACTATTAGCAACAACATCTATAATGAACGTCGCCAATGAGCAGGAAGATATCCAAGTGGATGGAGGATGCAGTATGGATTTTTAAAGTATTCTTGAGTAGAAGACTTTTTCAGCAACATATGAAATTAGTAGTCTGATTGTAGCAAAGTTGAAAAAATGAGGTATCATCACCAAGTGGATGGGTGTTTCCTTTATGGAATTTTGATTTCAGTCATAAAGATATTGTAAGAGGGATATTTGTAAGTTTTTATGGAGAATATCCAAAGTTATAAGCCTTTTAAACGCATGGACAAGAAACCCGAGAAGAGATATCTGAAATATGATCCTATACACTTTATTTCACATTGACTGTGAACTGATCATCAAGGAGCAACCATGTGTTTTTAGCGAAAAAAATCGGAAATACTGCTCTGAAGATACATGAGAAATATTTTAGGTACATCATATGCAGAAATTCCATTACAATCAGATATGTTTTCTTGGACTAGTCGTTTCAAGTTCTGCACATAATATACAACTCAGAAGTACTGAAACAGAATGTTTTACTTGTCGGAATATAAAATTGATCAATACAATGACAAGTTTGAATATAGAGTCATTACAAGTTTTTCTCATTATATATAGAAGACTGGCCACAAGTACTTTTCCTGTGCACATAAACTTGAGATTGTTAGCAAGATAAAGATTTATTTTTTATTTCAAAAAGTAGCGGCATAGGTGTGCCTCCATTATAGTCATGCCTCTATTTCATTTCATAAAAACTCCCACCCAATAGGAATTCTCGCTGACATATCGAATGAATCTTCCAACACTGAGACTTCTTCCATTGTTCACTCTTCCATTGTATTTTATTATGTCAGGAGTAATTTGCAGTGAGAAAATTAGCAGAGAAAGGTGTAGATGAAGTTGAAACTGTTTCAGGAAAGTCAACTTAGGCACACTAACAAAAGTTTTTTATTGATTAGATCTTCAAGTTACTATCAACATATTTAGCTGTAACTTTGATTTTCAAATTTGAAACCTTTAACTTTGTGTTTTTTATTACTAGTTTGCCAATTCAATGATGTGTGCATCAATAGAAAATCCTTGATACAAATCACGGATTGCAAAAGTAATTTTCCTCTGCAGTAAACTTCTTTGTTTGTAGTAATTTCATACTGCTCAGATACGCAAAAGACCAAGTGTAAATGTGGCCTGATGTTTTCGAAGATGACAACTAATCAAAAAAATATGCTTTTACGTCCAGGGCCAGGAAAGGAGTGTGATTTCTCGAAATTTGTCAATTAACCTTTGAAGATTCCACTTTGATTATACTTTGTTTTTATATAAATTTCCTAATTTGATTAATAAATGATTTTTCCTCTAGAAATAGCATTTTGTGTAAATCAATCAATAATAGATCTTGTAGAGATTCATTAAGAAAAGTATTTCAATATTTGGCGTTGGCCCAGGATTTGTTCCCAACTGGTTTATGCTGCACTCACCTACTCGGGTGCGCGGGCCAAGGATCATAGGGCAATCTGTTGCTACATCATCACAAAATTATCCCTAGGTCCAGTGGTAACTACCAAGCAACCATAGTGGTGCTGACGTCAAACAACGGGAATAAACATAAAACTTTATTTTCAATAAAAATAAACACAATTTGCCCTTTCTTTCTGGGGTGAAATGAGAGAAAAAGAATGTTGAATCGAGAACAAGTGAATGAATAATGCACAGAAAACAAAACTACGCAAGTGAACATTATTTGCATTAAAAACAGGGTGAATTTCAATCACTTTGGTCATAATGGAATTTACATAGAAAAATAGTGTTTTGGTGACGAAAAATGGGAAAAAGGGGCTATAAAGTAAAGAACACAAAATAGAAAATTGTTCCTATAAAGATTTTTTTGAGGGGAGATTAGAAATTAAAGGTTACTGTTCATGGCTTCAAGCAACAGCATTACATTCCTCACCGCAAGCGCAAAAGACTCATGTGCAGCAGTGAGGCTTTTTCCACAGTTCACTATCCTTCATGCTGATGTCAATTGGAACAATTTGGAATGGTCATGATATCATGCATTGGCGGCATGGAACGAGATATCACTGCTACAAAAATTACATTCCTGGCAAAACTACCTTTAAGTTTTCCATATCAGCATGGATGGTCAAAAACTGTTGGGAAAATTGACAAAACGCTTGCAACGGTGCAGCATATCCTGCTGCATGATCTTTTGCTGCCTTTTTTTCTTTTCTGGCCTTTTAGCTCTTCTCTTACTTTCCTCTCCTTCTCTCCTCGATAGCCGCCAATGGGGTTGCTCATAGTATTCTAAAATGTAAGGGGATGAGAGTGCCTGATGTAGAAATCCGGGTGGGGGACTCGATTATTTTTACCTCAAATCTGCTTCCTTGAATTGCCAAATTCAACATGGCATCCAGACGAAATTTGCAATGCTTACAAGAAAGTTCTGAGTTTGAATCGCAGTTCCAAAAACCTAGTAACTCGTTAGCACCTCGAGGAGATAGAAATTGCGTACTTGGAGTGTAATTGCATGTGTTTGTAGAGAGTCATGTGACCTGAACTCCAGGACACCAACATTATTTCTGGAATATGAACATTATATTTTATGTTCTTTCACAAGGTGAAGTAATTTGAAATTCATTTCGAATAGGGCACAAAATACCAAGTCTACCGAGTTCAAAATTGCGAGCATGCTGACCTAACCTTCAACAATTTTCTGAACGAAAAATTTTACAGTAAGAGCCCTGTGTAAACGATTTGACGACACTATTGCTTTGTGTCGCTTTTCTATTTGGAAGCACATTGTAAAAGACAGACTATATATAAATTTTTCATTTTTCACTAGCCAAAGGAGGCGAATCTTTGTTTAACTTTCAGTTTTTTTCCAGCCTACATTGACGAAAATTTCGGTTCCCTAAAAATATCTGATGATTTTAATTGGACAAGCATAATGTATTTTGGCTAACCATAATGAATCGATTCATAGCGATAATGTCAAATGAAGCTGGCTATCAAGGAATAATTAGTATCACTGCCTAAAAGAATGCTGTCAAAACATCTTGCGATCCTGAGCTGTGTGGTAATGAAACATTGTAGCAATCATTAAAATTGTGCAAAAGTGCCATAAAATCGAATATAATTAAACTAAATGCGAATCAAATAGTTAATTAGAACAAAATAAAACAAACATGGATAAAATCACAAAAATTCATCCATCAAATGTATCATAGAATCGATTTTCTGGCACCAACCATAGTCCAATCCATGGTAATTTGGCAAGTTTTGATGGTGATAATTATCGTAATTTGATGGCAGTTGATCACAATAATCGACTGGAATCTTTGATTCGCTTGACATTTCAAATCCCCTTCTTTTCGAGAAACCTTCAGGCATATCAGAACATAGGCTGACTCTGTGCTTTCCAATCATGCAAGTGTTAGCAGCCACCACTAGCTAAGTTTAGGGATCTTTCTCTGTACTTTCGTCCATGATGTCAGCAATATGACTAAAGAGTTTATTGGCTTGTACCAAAGCAGTTACTATAGGTCACTCAAATGAGCTTCCTGTTGGTGAAGGCTGATACAGTGCAACAGTTGTTTAGAAGAGCCAAACACAACCTTCAGTCCCTATTCAGCAACTGGAATCCATACAGCTTGCACATGACAAACAACCAGAGTACTTCTGAGAACCTTACCTAATGGCTCTAGTAAAAGTCGGGAATGTGAGATGCTGCTGTAAAAGGCCCAACGTAAAACTGGATGAGCAATATATAATAGATAAATAGATACCAATTGGCCGCCCTACTTTACTCATGTAAAATGACAATAACAAAATATGACGGATGGGTGGCTGGCACAATACACATAAATTTATGAAAATGATCTTGACCTGTCAGATATCGCCTTTTAAAGGCAGTTGTGCCAACTTATTACTTCTGCCACTTCCACAATTTCCATGGATGGGATGCCTGCTATTGTAAGCACATCCCCAACATGCAAGATGGCTATCAAGGAATAATAAGTATAAGTGGCCAAAATAATGATGTCAAAACATCTTGAGATCCTGAGCAGAGTGGTAAAGGAACACTTCCTATGCTTAAAGCCGTAGGCATACTTGACCATTTTTTTTGCGGCCGCAAATTTTGCGGCCGGCAATTGCGGGTCGGTTGCGGCTCTCACAATGGCATACTTTTCTGCGGTTCCGCAAAAATGTGGAACCGGAAAACCGCAATTGTAAGCATAGTTAACCGCAATTTCGAACCGGAAATTACTTAAGAGATGCAAGGTTGTAGGTTTTCCAAATCCAAAAGCGTCAAAATGCTTGGGTATGCTCCTAATTGCATGGAAAAGCATCCGTAGGCACATTATAAACGTTTTTAAAAATGGCGAAAATTTTTGGAAAATGAGGAAAAAAATTTTGGGTCCGGTTCTCATGTGGAAAAAATCAACCGCTCTAAAAACATCATGTTTTAAAAGCTTAAAAACACTAAAATAAACCGTCTATGAGCATTTTTAAGCGAAAAAAGACTTCAGAATATTGGGGAAAAATTTTTTACCCCTATCGCCATTTGACGAAAAAGCCGGCGGGAAAAACAGTGTTCACCAAAATACATCTTTTCAGTTTCCGATTCCCGAAAATTTTTTCGACAATGACAACCTTGCATAAATTTTTTTCTTTATTCCCTAATTTTTCTCCTCAAAAGATTCCTTTGCAGAAAACTGGACAAAGCAAATTCTGGAAATAATTGAGTTTTCTAGTTGATAAAGATCAGGTATTCAGTGTTATTCAGCGCGAAACGGCATATACTGTATCAAGTGCGGCTGCCAGAACCACAAAAAGTACTCCACCCGAGAACTTTTTGCGGGCCCATAAACCGCACTAAACCGCAATGCGGTTGCCGGAAAACCGCAAAAAAGTGTGCAAGCCGCAGACTTTTTCGCCCGTTGCGGCTGTTTTCAAAACACGTTTTTTACTGTTTCGGCTCACAATTTTTTACAGAATGCAAGGCATCATAATGGAAATTATTGTCTATAAATTAACATATGGTATCATTGATTGCATTGCAACCATAACTTTTAAGAAATGAATAACCATGGAATACAATTTTCAAAGTTGTGGGATCCAACGGGCACAAACCTTGGACAGCAAAAGTTCTTCCTTCAAAATTAGATGAACAGTAGATACTGACATGCCCGAAGTCTCAGCTATTTGGTGCACCTTGATTCGCCAATCAGCTCCCACCAGTTGTCTAATGGCTTCAATGTTTTCTGGGCTAGACACGTCTTTCGGGGCACCCTATCTTGGGTCATCTTGAAATGATACCCACCCAGTCTTGAACAACACTATCCAACACTTAATGCTGCTAAATCCAAGGGCATTTGCACCATAAACATCCACCAACTTTCGATGAATTTCGGCCGCTTTGACATCCTGCCATGTCCAATAATGATTGGCACAACGTTGTTCAATATTCAAATTTTCGGACATAAATAAGAATAAGGATTATTAAACTTCAAGTTTCCCTAAAAAAAGGCAAAATGAATCAAATTTTATATGTACTCATCACACATGGTGCATAACACAAAATAATTTTTAAAAAGCATATGATTATCAATCAGCTCAAAAAACCTGAGGACTTATGAGACAACCCTCATATATACAATAATATCATTCTAAGCATTAAATGGGAAACTGTTATTCAAGTGTAACTGAACAGGAGTGCACGATTTCTGCAGTAGCAAAACTATAAAAAATGTTACTGGCTTAAACCGAACGATTATTTTTGTGTACTTGTTTTCCACGTTTTTCTACATTTTAAGATAAACATGGTTCTCACATCAGATATTATCGTTGTCAGCATTTTAATCTCGATCAGCGGCATAGGCTTCATTTTCAACACTCGTTTTTGATCTTCAGTTTCGTCAATATAGGCAAGTGACTAGCAAACTCGATTACCGCTGGTCCCTGTACAATTTGGCCGCGATTAATTTTTTCTACACGTTGAATATGTTCATATTTCATTTCAACCTCATATAACCTTGAAAGACATGGACTCCAAGGGTCAGTGGTGTTTCATCACCGGTTTTCTGGTCTTGATGTGCACCGTCGGTGGCGTCATCAGTCAGCCTTTGTTGTCCATAAATCGATATTTCGCCATGTTTCATCCGGAAAAGTCGAAAAAGTTTTTGAAAAAACCGTTTTGTATTTGTATAGTTATGGGAATATATGTCCTGTCGTTTTTCTCAGCTTATAGTTTTGTGCCATTTGATGAATATGGCAGATTTGAAGGTAACAAGTTATGTGCTTTTTTTAAATGCATAAGGTAGAACTATCCCATAATGATTATAGACACAGTACAATGTAGGGGTGCTTTAAGCCTGTTTTACAAGGTATCATCAAGTTATTGAAATTCGTAAATGTCGTAAAATTGCGCTACAATAATTCCTGATGCGTGGATAATTTGATTTTATCAAGATTTACGTCAGAGTTCTTGTCTTGGTTTTAAAAATTATTCCTCTTCTGATTTTTCGTGCTATCAAGCTTTTTCGCGATCTTCATTTGGAAGTTGATCTGGTTTTTGGTATTGGTTTCTTGATTATAAGCTTGACCTTGATTTTCAATGATTTTTATTGTGATCATCCTGTCTCTAATTATTTTGGTTTGAATTAATTTTAATTTCGCTAGACCTGGCACAATAGCGTATCTGATTCTCGCAGATCCTGACCTGAACTAGATTTTGAAATTCAATAAGGTTCAATAATGTCGATTTCTACTCACCTGGATTTAAGGTTTTAATTTGAACCGATATTGAACTTCTATACCGATTTTAGTTTCTGAGCTAAGATTCAGATTCTAACAGCTTTTACTTTCGAACATTTGATTAATTTTGAATTACTGTTCTGAAGATTAAGCTAGGTTTCAATCAGCGTTGACTTTATTGAAAACAGATAACACACATAACTCACTTGTGCATTCTAAAATCAGTGGAAGAGATCGCAGATTTGTTTTCTCGCCGGACGGTGCATAGCGATGTATGAAATGGAAATGTGACATGTTCTTTTCTACTGGATTTTTATCCCCCCTTGATTTCAACATTCTTGATTAACTTGATTTTGGATCACGTCAACATGTTACTTACTATCCATGATTTTTGAAGATGATATTTTACTTATTTCAATTCTGATTTGCTGTTGATCTCTTGACTGATATTAATTGTGAGCTGTCTCGATCTTCCAACGGCTACGTTTTTTAGGTTGAAATGAACAATTATGATTCTGGAGTTGATGATGATTTTTTCGGCCTTGGTTTTGTGAGGCGTTATTTTACTCATTTTAGTTCAGAGTCTGATGTGAAATCGATTAACTCAGAAATTATTGATTTAGATTTCATTTCAAATTGATTCTGAGTGACACTGATCTTAATGATCGTGGTACAAACAGTTCCTTATTTTCCGCTTCGGATTGAGTTTCATGATATTGATTTGTTTTGTCATCCTGGGGCCGGTTGCAATATTCGGGTTTAAGTCCGAGCTCGCGATTATCTCCAGCAGAATAATAGCGAGTGAAAATTATATGGAGTTTTTTGGAGTGAAAATAAGGAGTAAAATATTATCAAACTTATTTTCACTCGAAAAAATTCCATATAATTTTCAAACAATAATAGCAAGCTCGCGATCCGCAGATGCAATAACCTCGGGATGATCCCGACGTCCTCGGGATGATTGACCGAAAAATTGGCTGATTGTTTTGATTCAAGCTGAAAATTGATCATTTGCTTATACAAATCTGATTAACATTTTGATTTTTTGGGCAAAAAAATGCAGTTTTTTCAATCAAAGATGAAAATCTATTGTTTTTTATGAAAAATTAATTAGAACTTAATTCAAATTTCGAATGTTTGAGCAAAAATGTGAAATTTTTTTGTTTTTTAGTCAAAGTTCAAAATTCATCAATGTTTTTAATAGAATATAAATCAAAATCTGATCTTGATTTCAAATTGTTCAGAATAAATGTGGAAATTTTCTGGTTTTTTATCAAAGTCGAAAATTTAGTAATTTTTTATGGAAAATTAATCAAAATTTGATTGGAATTTTGATTTTTTGATCAGAAAAATGTGAAAAATTCATTAGTTTTTCAGTGGAAAATTTAGTCATTTTTAATGAAACTTGGTTATGTTGTGATTTAAATTTCAAATTTTTGATTGGAAATATGTGAACAATTTTTATTATTATATTCTCTCAAATTCAACTTCTCAATTATTGAAACGTTTTTTAGAGATGGACATTAATTTCGATGAATTTTTCGAGGACGAAAGAAATTTATTGGGCAATTTTTGGTGGCTCTCGCAAAAATGTCTCCAACATAAGAGCTGTTGGTATATTCGTCCTGTCAAATTGTGTAACGTACATGCTAACGCAGCACTGTAAATATATAGTGTACACTATGTAATATTCATTTATTAAATATTATTTCATTTCTTAATCTATCGTCTCAAGGGTGTCTTTGATTCACACCCAAACATTCCTGTAAAATTATGTGAAGTACTTTATTTTGATCATCCCCACACCTCAGTAGCTGCCATTGACCCAATTAAGACGCCCCAATTAATTTGCACATCGGCAGCTGGTCCCCTAGAACCTTCACTAAAGTACACATTCCATGGATACATTAATTTCTCATAAAAATCGTAAACAATACCTGCACAAGGTAAAAAGTAAAAGCCCCGCCAGACATTAGTCTCAAGTGGAATGGTAGCGATGGTCTCACAAAACATGTATACACAGAGGAAATAGATACAGAAGCATGCACAGAAGCACAGAGGTGTGGCTAAGCCCACTGTAGGAAGTAAGCATAAGGAAAACACAAAAAGCACACAGTACGAGGAAAGCGTTGGAAGGTGTGACCAAACTAGTGAGACTAATGAAGCAAGAAGCAGCGATTGGCGCAAGAAGATTGATGGAAACAAGACCTCCCGCAGTGTCAAGGAAGTGGCCACAAAAGCCATATTTAAACAGAAGCAAAGCATGATTCCATCAGAATTCGTGGTTTTAATTTTATTTGCAAGCATCTTTTTGTGTTGAGAAAGGGAGAATTCAAAGCGAGACGCGAGTATATTTGCAAGCATTTGTTTTGTGTATTGTCCACGAGCAAAGCGATCGTCAATTTTGTATTATTATTATTATCATTGTGGTGCCCCTTAATCGCCCCATCTGTCCACCATCGCCCATTCTTAGTATAACTAAGAACTGGTCGTTACAATTGGCAGTCAATACAATAACTTGATCAACGACTTAGGCGATTGGCCTATGTTTCTGAACTATTTCTTGATGTTTCAGATAGATTTAATCAATTGCCCCATAAATTATTCCTCATCTTTTGGCAGACTAAAAATCGAGAATGAATTGTTTTTGCCATGTAATGTTGAACAATAACGTTTTCATTGCTATAAATTTACAAGTTTAATAAAAAAATACAGTGTTTTAAAGCACATTTCAATAAACACGTTTTGTATCAAACAAATGAAACTGGTAGCACATTCACAACAATTTTCGGACATAGTAAATTATATTAATGCTGCTTTGTTTCAACATCTCGAGATCAGCTTCCTCCAAAATTTACATAATCTTGATCATTAGGCGGTTTTTAGTGACCGGCTGAAAGTTTTGTGCCAATCAGTGCAAACGCTCAATTTTTTGTGCCATTCCAAATTTTTTTGTACAAAAAAATCATGTTTTGCCACAAAAACACTGCCCAATACAATTATGTCAGCCCTCGATTTTGTATGAAATTTAGGTTTCCTTGGCTTTGGTTTTTGTTACTATGAATTATGATAAAAATGCAGCGTGGTCGCAGCTAAACTTTTGTTCAAAAATATGCAAGGCTGATACTCTCTTGAATAAAATTTTTCTCCATAATACAGACACTTTGATGATCACTCTTTTCAATTATTTCAAGATTATCAAAATTTACTTCCTGATCTCTAGTCAGGATGCGTTTGTCGCTGGGTCGATAATTTTAAAATCGATAATTTCATTGGGACGATGATTTCAAAATTAATGGAGTGTCTAAAAAATCAAGAAAAAAATTTTGCGGCATCCTATGGGAGGTGCCTGGAAATAGTTTGACAGGATTTTCTAAGTGTTCTCTACTTTCCAAAGAAATTCCAAAGTTTAGGATAGTGTTTTAGCTTTAATGCAAAAAGTACACAATTCACAGGAAACAGAAAAAAGTATGAACTTTTCTTCCTTGCAGATTCTCTTTGCAGATTCTTGCAGATCAATTTCTGCTTCTCAAAAGTTTCCCATTCTGATGAAATAAAAACAAAAACTTTTCTTTGGAATCCTCCTTATTTGCCCTTACTTGTGCAGCTATCAAGCGACTGAACTACATTTTCATTTGATGTTGATTCCAAAATGGGCAAGAAAACTCACTTTTCGTGTCGGTGAAGCATGCTATTTAATTTTTAAAAAATTAGAATTCTTCCGGACTCATTTTCATCTAGCACAGATGTTTAATATTTTTTCAAATTATTTTTTTCATATGTTCTTTGTAAACGACCCAATATATATGTGCATTACAAATGAAATTTGCATAGATTGACCACTAACTGCTATTAATTTAATTAAATCTTTTTTTCGGGCTGACAATAGCATAGAACAGAGTGACTCATAGACAATAGAGCTTGATAAAAAAATTACATGGTATTATAAAGTATAGGATAGAGAATAACTGTGAAATATCGATGCTTCATAAAAAAATTTTCATATAAAAACAGTTATTCGAAAACTATTTGTGAGGATTGTAGAACAAATGGATAAAAGACAATGGGGGGAATGTAACGGTTTATTCCCAAGTGAGCGATTTTCAAGTGAGCGCATTCTCAAGTGAGCTAATTCCCAATTGAGCGAATCATGTGAGCGATTCCCAATTGAGTGCATTTACAGCTGAGCGAATTCCGAACTGAGTGAATTCCCCACTGAGCGAATTCCTATTTGAGGGATTCTCATATGAGCGATTCCCAATTGAGCGAATCCTCAAGTGAGCGAATTCCCGATTGGGCGATTCCAAACGAGCGATCGAGAATGTAATAACACTTTCGTCATATTTTCCTTCTTTACCTAACATTTTCCTTTGTATGAATTTCTTTTTTCTTTGGTTTTCTGGGTGTATTGTTAATGTTTTCGTTTATGTTTGTTTTAAGGTTTTCATCTTTTGTCTCTGCTTTCATTCCTTTTCGTTTTTCTTGTCATCCACTTTTTTCTGCTGATGAAACAACACATTACAAGTTGTCATTTTGAATAATTCTAGTATCCTGTATAACTCTTATACAGTTCGACATGCCTGAGTCTTTGACCGTTGTAAGTGTGAAAATCTTCATAAAAAACATGAACAAAAGAATGCAGAAAGAAACAAAACATCAAAAGAAGGTAGACCTCAACAAAAATGGAGATAGCGACAAGAAAGAAAAAGCAACATAGAGAAAGCAGCGAGAAAGAAGGAAAAAATCCGGAGAGATTGAAAGCAAAAAACTAAGATGAAAAATAATGAAGAAAAATCACAAAAGAATAAAATTATGTAGAAAATAGAGCGTGTTGAATTGTATAAGAACTATACGGGAGACTATGCTTATGAAAAATAAGAACTTGTAATTTGTTGTTTCATGAGAAAAAAAGAAAAAATAGGTAAAAAGAAGAACGAAATTAAAAGAAAGCAGAGACAAATAATGAATACGTAAAAACATACGAACACATTAACAATACACACAAAAAACAAGGAAAAAATACATACAAAGAAATATATAAGGTAAAGAAGCAAAATATGAAGAAAGTGTTACTACATTTTCAATCGCTCGTTTGGAATCACCAAGGCTTACTTCGGAGTTCGCTCAATTGGGAATTGCTCACACGCGAATCGCTCAATTGAGAATTCTATCAATTAAACGCTCACATGGGAATTCGCTCAATTGGGAACTCGCTTAATTGGGAATTGGTCACATCAGAATCGCTCAATTGGGAATTTGCTCACTTGGAAATTCGTTCACTTGGGAATCGCTGAAAATCGCTCACTTGGGACAACTGGGCCAATACCCTGAAAAAAAGAGTAGGACTGAGACAAAATGTGTGAGGAAATGTTTGCAGGCACTATGATGTACAGGGATAACAATTTTTTGCACTGTTTATCAAAAATGTCAGTCAAAAATTGAAAAAACCGATTGCGGTTTATTCTACATGAAAAATGGACATCATCAGTTTCAGTAAACCAAAATCATTTTTTAATGTGACATGTGTCGTATTACGTGGTCGTATACCCTCGGCTACCTAGCTGCCGTTCTCGGGAGATCCAATCTAGTACGGCCCCTGACGCTAACCCGGTGCTAGATACAATCCTACTGCAGGTCACAGAGACTTGATGAACAAAGATATTTATTGTGGAAATGACAAAAGGGTAAATACAACTGTGAGCAAGTAATAAACGGAATACAAAGTACCAAAGTGCGAACACAACGCTGATTTCCTCCCTAAGTCGCTGACCCTTCTTTCTGTCCCTGTGCACAGAGCCCCAGGGACTTTCGGGTGTCTTAATCCACGACCTAAGCTGGAAGCTTGCCAAAACAGTCTCCCTAACTGCTGAACAACCACTCACTACTCTCCTCGATCAAGATTGGAACGTCGGAAATCTTCTCAGGTCGCGGGGGATCCTCTAGACGAGTCCGCGATGCGAAATCGAGACACACAATAATACGAACAGTAACTGCGTCCTCAATCCTTCCACAGTCCCCACGAGTCTTCTTCGAAGACGCACAAGGGACGCGACCGGATGACAACAATACATAAAATTAATAATGAAAAAACATACGGCAACGCGTCTAACATCGACTTGCCAGTTGCATGCAAAACATTCGCGCCACCATTTATGTATTTTTGAACCAAAAATGTATGCGACACAAACCGTTTTACCGGTTTGTTTACCTAAGAATAGATGAAATCACTTTAACACCAAAGGGACTTTAGAAAATAAAAGTGAGGTAGTTAGAGGACCAAAGGTCAGAGGAATTGACCCTCTGACATCCCTCCCCCCCAAACGCAAGACTTTTCCCGCCAGCGAAGGGAAAAGTCAGGAGGTCCCTCAAGGGCCCCAGACTCCCGATGCCGAGGACTCCAAAAATGTTCAAAAATGATGCTACGCGCCGTTGACGCAATATAACCAATAACATTAAAACGCCTGTATCGAACGGTATCATTACAACTATGGGGCCGATGGCGCCGGATGCTACCCCCGACGCTAAAAGTTCACCAATAAAAATGCCCCGTGGGCCGATTGTACCCGAATAATAATAAAAAAGAAGAATAAAATGTTCGAACGAATAGCGTTCACGGCGCTCGTGCCGAATTTGACCAAAAATAAAAAATAAAATCGTTTGACCGGCGGCGACCCCCGCGGTGCCCGGGTTAAGTTGTGGGCCGCTCCCCACTGCCGTCGATGTGTTTGTTATCGGCGGCTCCTCCTTCACCGATTTTGGCGTTCGTCTCCATCCTCTCGGGAGGGGGGGGAGGTTGTTGAATGTGGAGAGCCCGCAAGACTTTCGCAATTTCCGCCGCCGTTGCTCCTCTGACCCCCTTGGCCGGACACTGGCCCCCCCAACGCCTTTGGTATTATCTGCCCCCAGGGAGAAAGGATGCCCGAAAACCAAATCCTCTGGCCCTTTGGCTGTCTAGATTTTGAATCAAAAATATTTATGGTATTTGTTGTTAAAGTGATTCTGCCTTATTAAAAGGTAAACTTAAACCAATAACACGGTCTGTGCCACAAAAAAAAAAGAATTTGAAGTGAAAATATGTTTTGGAAAAAAAGGTAAAGAAAAATGTAAGAATGGTTGCGCGAAAGCTGCTTACACCCTGCACGATGCTAGTTGGTGACTGCTTTGGAAGGAAAGGAAAGGGGAAAATTTACGGAAATACAAAAATTGGATTATAATTTACAAATTCACCGAAAAGGAGGTACAAAATATCTTTGTGCAGGTTCGAATACAATAAAACACAGACGAAAAAAATAAACGAAACAAACTACTGAGATTAGTACGAGAGGCAATTTTAAGGCAATTTTTAAAGTGGCACAACCGGTTTTTCATTTTGTAATGCTAACGCTCGGAAAAAAAATAAGTGACCTATGCAATATCCGAAAAATTTACAACGTGAAATGATTATGTTTATAGTGACCTCACAAAGAGCGGGGTCATTGTTAACAAATAATTTACTTTTGTCGATGACCACTGTGGTCCCGCCCAGGCTGACCAATACCTTGTTCCCTCTTCAGCGGCAATATGTAATCGGGGTTCCCTATCGATGGCGGTCCTTGCGGCGGTTGCATTCCCGTCGACGTCCCTGGAATTTCTATCCTTTCTTCGCCTTGTACGTTACGTATCGGCGGACTTACTGTCGGTGGTGGCATTTGAAGGCCGGGTGGAACCAAGAATTGGTGATAATATTGCTGTTGCCCCGGCTGGAATTGTAAAACCAGAAATTGTGATACTTGAAATTGCTGTGGCGGAGGTATCATTGTATTGGGCAATACTTGGCCTGAAAGTAGAGGGCGATTCATACAGTCAACTCCTACCATGGGCAATCCCCGATAATTCGGCGGCATGTACGGTAATTGCTGCTGTTGCGCTATCATCATTGCGTTCGGGTCAGCCATCGATACTCCTTGTTGACTCGCTTCACTGGCTCTAGGCCTATCCAGTGAAGCCGTTCGACTGGAATAGGACACGTCCAATCGATCATCGTGTTGATAGTATCCCGGTGTCCTTTTTCGGCTTCGAGATTTTCGATTCCCTTTCTTTTCTTCCATTTCTCTTTTCTCTTTCTCCTTTCGCTCGAATTTTTCTTCGTATTCTTCAATTTCTTTACGCCAGCTCTCTTCCTCATTTTCTCTTCGTCTTTTCTCTCTCGACATCGATTTTTCCTGGCGACTTTCGTCCCGGTGCCGACTTTCGTATCTCCTTTTCCTTTCCCTTTCTGGCGTCGCCGATTTTTCTCTTTTCCGCTCATCACCATCTTTCCTCGTTCAATGTTTGGATACCTTACCTGCCGCAGGCCTGCTGTAGGGGTGCTTGACTCGGTACCCGATTTTCTTTTTTAATCTTTTCTCGACTTCCACCAGATCATGAGCCTTCTTTTTATCGATAACTTCCCAAAAGCGTATTCAAGGATCCGTATTATCAGTTTCCTTCTTCCAAACTTGAATATTCGTATATTTTGGTTCCGGGTCTCTTTTATCCTGCAGGACGGCTTTAGCAATTGTATACGCTAACCCTGACGCCTTGGACTGGCAAGAGGCGTATAGCGTATGAAAATTACTAGCTGCTCCTTCTTGCCTGGCATTGAATTCGCGGCGCAGTTTCATGGTAACGTAAGCATGAGCCTGATAATGGAATCCAGCAAAATTCTGTGGAATCCTGCCCAACCGCGACAATTTCATAAATAGACAGGCGCAAGCCCACACTGCGGCTTCATAGGCTTTCTCCGGGGCCTGAGTTGTAGCCCATTCTGTCAATTGATTTTCGAATATGTTCCAAAATTTTTCTGGTAAATTGGCCTGCAATACGTGAAATTGCAGTTCATAGTAATGTATTGTTTCGATTTCGACTCCCGCTTCATCGTAGATACAATTTATCAAGTCCGTGGTCATGAGAGCTACCTCTTCATCCAAAGCGGGATCCATATGTGCGAGATACTTCTGAACACACGGATTTGACAGAGATACTCTACCATATTGGAAATCGACGACGTATTTTCCCTCTTTCAAAGCTTTTTTCAAGAGTTGCCCACGTTTCCCGAGGCCTCGTCGGTACTTGATTTTGTCATTTGAGTTTCCAGGCGGTTGGTGGAATTTTCCACTTTTTACTTGGTCCAATTCAGCTTTGTTCTCCTCTTTCGCTATTGGGTTTTCTTTCTCCTGTCTCTTGTTGTGCATTACTCTCGCAAACTTTCCAGGGTTGGTTATATTTTCTACGCTCTGCCCACCAGCCTTGGCATATACTGGCGGTGCGGGCAAAACATTAGTTTCGGGAGCTTCGTCCTCACTCCCGATTTCGGAAACGACTTCCACATATGGTTCTTCGCTTGTCTCTTCTTCTTCGGCGTTGACACTTTCCAGTTGCTTTGCCAGCTCAATCGCGGCTTTCCCATACTTCTCCTTTTCTAACATTTCTATTTTTTCTTGCATCTCTTTTATCTGCTCGGTCAGTTTCTCCACATCGGGTTGTATTTCGCGTTCAGGCTCGACTATTTCCATCAATTTTTCTTCCTCTACGACATTTTTGCTATCGTCAATGGGTACATTGGCAATGGGAGGATCCGCGATGATCACTTCCACGGGCTTTTCCTGTTCCATTTCGATACCTGAAACATTTAAATTCTCGATTTTAGAGGGTACATTTTCTGTCTGCTCCTTCGAAGTTTTTTCCGTAGGACCCTGGCTAGCCGGGACCACAACTTCTACTTGGGGAAACAGATCCGAATCGTCCCACTTAGTTACAGATTTGAAAGTTGCAGAAGTGCTGGGGACCCATAGGTCCTTAGCCTCGAATATAGAGGCGGAAACATTCCAATAAATGAGATTTTTGCTAGCTGCGTGAACATGCAAAAAATGAAACACATTATAAAAGTTATGATTCAAAAAATAAATAGAGTTTTTGCGTAGATCCGTTTCTATTTCTTCTTCGGGTTCTTTCAAGGAACACGGTATCCATTTTATGGGTAGTACACAGAAAATATTTTGGACCGACTTCTGGGTGCGTACCTTCGGATATCGTTCGATCATTTGTTCTGCTTGTTCGGTCATTTTGTTATTCACAAGGTCTTGGCCCATCCATTTCATAAATTCGATTTGCTCTTGTTCATTTCTCCATACCGTGGACCACATACCCGACGTAAACCCTGGCACCCAAGATCTCCATTCTTGCGCCGAATGAGGCCACAAGAAATAAATGAGAGGATTTATATTCTTCTCATACAACTCCTTGACCACAGGGACAATCAATCGATTGATTTTTTGATGGTAATAGTCCCTAAGCGACGATACCTGTTCCTGTATATTATTCGTAAAGTGAATCACTTTACTAGGCCACCTTCCTTGTTTCATTTCCATCTCTCTTGGCTCTATTGGTCGTCCGAACTGCCGTGCAGCTAGTATATCATCTAGATCCCAATCGTTGGTGGGCCCTCCTTCTGATTCTTCCGTATCTTTTCTTTTCCGCGATGCTTTTACCTTTCTTTCTACCCACGGGTACCAACCGGGGGGTACTGGTTGCGGGTCTTTATCGCTATTCGAGAAATGCGGAGGACAATAGAAATTTCCAGACGCTTGCTCTTCCGATAATTTATAAGTTGCGATTGCTTCCCCGCGCATCATGAAATATAACGCATTGATATTGCCCGTCATCTCTTCTACTCTGTACGCGCCTTTCCACTGCGGGTCCGTATATTTGTCTTCAAACGTTTCTCGAAACCTTCGGGCTAAATCGGCAACCAACTCTGGTTCCATCGTATCATGAGGATATAACTTGAAACAATTTTGCACATCAGTAGAGAACCCGTATCGTAGCAACGCCAGGAAACATAGAAGGGACCTGCGCGCATCGAGCGTCGCGTATCGCAAAACTTCTATGTTTAATTTGTCCGCTTCCATTAGCTGCCGAAATTCTAGAGAGCTCAGCTGGCCCCACGAAATCTTAAAAGCATCAGCCCACAAAAATAGAATTTCCGTCATAAAGGCCTTTAAGTTCGGGGCTTCCGGACTAATTCCTACCATCCTTGTCTTTGCTTTATCTTTCATCTCCTCTAACACGATTTCTAGATCATAAACACAGCACGACAAGATGTAATCGATATTGTCACGCTTTTTTCGGGCTAATTCTTTTTCTTGATCTAAATATCCGAATCTAGTCAAGACTAGCGTGATGTCTTCTCAGATGTGGAAACCGACGATGATATTCTCTTCGCGAAAAATTGTGTTATATACCTTGTGAAAATGTTCTCTGTCCCAAAACTTTAGATCTATTATAAAGTTTTTCCCACATATGGTCGAAATTGTCAAGAGCCGCAAGGCGTCGCTGGGTTTTGAACCCGTCGTTTTGGGTTTCCTCCCACTTTCGGTAGCGCGATGACTACTCGTCCTCTAAATTTTGACTGATTTATCGCCTTAATAAACGCTTTCATGTTCTCGGGAGCAAGAAATAACGGTTCTTCGATGGCCGCATGAGGCACACCGAACAACGACGTAAAATAATTAAAAATATCTGTTGAGCGTACCAATCTTCAAACATTGTAATCTTAAAATTTTCATACAATTTTTTAACTACAATTTTTGTGATAATTTCGAAACAAAACGACTCAAATGCACAAGAATAAATTTGGACATAGGTGAGTTGATCAGTCTCTCAAATACCCAAAATCCTCGGCATATAAATTGCCGCGCGGTCAATTTAGAGTCCCATTCCGAATAAAAAATTTCTACCACATATTTTACCCTTTCACACTTACTACTGAGTTGGAAATTTGTATTATCTTGGCGATCTTGCGGCACCCGAAACTATTGTCTACTTCGACGAAATTGGACGTGGCCATATCGCGTTCGAACTTGAACTTCAAAAATCCTCCAGTCGACGATAATAATGAATATAATAATATTTTGCAAATGAAATCTAAAAAATAGCTCCATAACGTCTTCGATTTTATGGGATCTATAACTCGGGAAGGGTTTTCTCGGGACTTATAAATATTTTGATTTCTTCACACCGAGCGCGTGAAAAAATATAATTTTGCCCATTAAAAGATTTTCCGGCGTCGTAGTTTTTTACAACTGCCTAAAACTGCCATAAAATTGCCAAAAATAAGTTAGAACGATAAAAATTCGAAGGGAGAAAAAGGGAAAAAATGGGGAAAAGTATAATACAGGGAATATTAAAAAAGGACACATAAAACAAAATTTGAACACAACACACAAATAAAACGATAAAATGAATTATGAGCTACAGTAAAAATCGGGTGTCCGCTTAACAAAAGGCATTACGCGATTTACGGAGACTATTTGTACACGCGAATCTGGTTTCCCAGCGCGGCGTATTTTTATGACATTTTTATCTAAATTCTGTGTTTCAATTACTTCATAGGGGCCGTCATTTGTAGTGTCGGCTTTCCCTTTTATAATTCCTTTCTGATAGAGGACAAGTTCACCTGTTTGGAACGTCTTCTCGCGAGCCTTCCTATCATACTGTAGTTTTCTTTCGGCCGCCGCTTTTTTATGATTTTCGTTTATAATTTTGTACGTGTTAAGGAGGTGCTCCGTTAACATGTATTTGTACATCTCATAGTTGTTTTGGGCAATTATTGGCCTTGCGATATCATTATCTATCTGAAACCTTGCCTCGTGTCCATACAATAGACTATGGGGGGAGCTTTTCATAGTTTTGTGAGGCGTAATCCGATACGCAAATAAAATCTGCTCCAAATAATGGGGCCAGTCATCCGGGTCGGTAATTGCCACTCTCCTAATCTGCTCAATTAGCGTCCTATTGAATCTTTCCACCATACCATTACATTGCGGGCGGTATGGTGTCGTATTTATTTTATTTATTCTCAGGAGATCGCACACGTCGCACATTAATTCGGACATATACGCTGAGCCCTGGTCGCTCAGCAAGTGCTTTGGCGTCCCGTGGGTATAAATTACTTTTTCCATGAACGCCTTTACTATAGTATCAGCTTTTTGATTGGGAATACACTTGGCCTCCACCCATTTGGTGAAATAATCCATAAATACGATAACATATGGCCTCTTTTCTCGTAAGGGTGAGATACTAACCACATTGGTAGCTACTATTTCCCAAGGGTAGGAAACAGGTATGGGGTTGAGTGGTTGAATTGGGTTTGCTATGGGGCGACATAATTGGCATAGGACGCAGGATTTTATCCATTTAATAATGTCGTCTTCCATATTTGACCACCAAAATTTATTCCCAATTGCGGCAATAATCCTATCTATCCCTTGATGGCCCATTAATGTATCGCCGTGGTACTGATGCAAAACAAGGTAGCTTGGAGGGAATTACTAACTGATTCTTCCATCATGGATATTTTCTCAGTATAATACTTCGTTTTCCAAGTGAAAACTATTGAAGTATTTTTTTGAGCTGTTTTCGCTGATATTCCGGAAAATATCCACCAACTTCGAATCTAGTCGCTGTTGTTTCTTGATCAATTCCAGAGAGAATAAGTCGGACTCGTTTTTTGTTTCCTCTGGTGTTTGATCTATTTCCTTTTGCGTTGGTGGTGGAGGGTCAATAAATGTTTCTTGTGTCTCTGGTTCAAGCATCTGTCTTGTCATGGCTCTTGTTACCGCCATGCATTCGGGTTGCGTATCCACATTTTTATCCTCGCTTTCTTCGTTACTTTCTCGTTTCTTGTTTCGGATCTTTTCTTTCTCTTCGGATCTTGATAGAAAATCTGCAAAGGCATTTTCGCGTCCCGCTACATATTCGAATGTATAGTTAAACTGTCCAATGTATAAAGCCCACTTCAATACCCTTTGATTTTGTTGTTTTTCTGCGGAGAGCCACGTAAGTAGTTTATGGTCTGTTCTGATTGTGACCCTAAACCCCATAACGTAATGTCGGTATTGTTTGAATCCATAGACTACGGCTAAACACTCTCCATTGTGGAATATCTTGTTTCGGCATCGTTTAACACTCTACTCGAGTAAGCTATTGTCCATCGATCATTTTGTGTTTCCGGGTACAGAATTGCACCTGTCGCTGTCCCTGATGCATCCGTTTGAATTACAAAATTCGCCGATCCATCGAATACTGGGTACCGCAGAAAGGGTGCCATCATTAGGGCGTTTTTTACCCCTTTAAAAGCCGTTAACTGTTCTTCCGAAAGTTCGAACTTCTCTTTCCTATTCTTTTTTACGAGGGCTTTAAATAAAGGCTGGGCGATGAAAGCTAAGTTATGTATGAACCGTTTGGACCATTGCGCTAATCCCAAAAATTTTTGCAGCTGCTTGATGGACTTGGGTACTTCAAAATTTTTTACCGCTTCTATTTTCTGGGGATCAACTGACATTCCATTTTTATCCAATATGTGGTCTAATAATTTTACGCTAGCTGGCATAAAGGAGCATTTGTCAGGTCTCAATGTAAGATTTGCGTTTGTCAGACATCAAAAAATAGTCTCTATATTTTCTAAATGCTCCTCGACCATTTTTGAAAAGATTATCACGTCGTCGATATATACTAAACATATTTTCCACACATAGGGATAAAGAATTCGCTCCATGAGACGCTGAAATTCTGCGGGAGCATTTTTAAGCCCAAATGGCATTACTTTAAACTGGAAAAGACCATCTTGGCATATAAATGCTGTCTTTTCCTTCGATTCTGAATGCATTGGTACCTGCCAGTACCCGGACTTTAAATCCAAAGTCGAAAAATAGCGTGCACCTCCTAATGCATCTAAATAATTGTCAATTCGAGGTATCGGAAATTTATCGTCTTTTGTCACTTGATTGATTCCTCTGTAGTCGACTACTGGTCTCCAAGTGCCATCTTTCTTGCCCACTAAAAACAATGGTGCGGCCCAAGGGCTTCTAGAGGGCTCAATGACCCCTTTTTCCATCATATCCTTCACATGCTCACGGATAATATCTCTTTGCATTATAGGGGCTCTCCAGTAGTGCTTTTGGACCGGCAACGCGTCTCCTTTGTCGATTCTGTGTTGTGCCTCATGAGTCATCGTCAGAGGGTCGTTCTTCATACTAAATGCATGCCTATGTTTAAGTGGGACGTTCATAAGCTGTTGTTGTCCCTGTCGATCAATACTTGATTCTTTCACTAACTGCGTTATGATTTTGATAAATTCTAGTTCGCTCTGTTGTTGGATTTGCGGTTCTGACTGAAGTTGATGTATCTTTTCGTCAAATTCTGGCCCAACGAATTTCGTTTTGGATTTTGCTATTAGCTCATTGCTACGCAATTTTATCCCCTTGTTGGTTTCGTTTATTAGTAAAATTCGGAAATTATTATCTCTGGCGTCCACAATTGAAGCGTCGACATCGAACAAAGTATTCTTCCCTGTTTCTTCTACCACTATGGGACCCTTTGTCCAATCTTTCTGTGGCCAAACCACAGCTTGTACAAAGGAAGTGGTATTCGGGGGAATATACGTCCCATTTTTTGTCTCCTCGTTCATTTCGGTAATTCACATTACTTGTTCTTGATCATCATCAATTTCTAACTCAGGCAAATCTTCTTCCTTAATTTCCTCCTTTATGGGTACATAATCCAAAACCATTGGATTTGCAGGAATTGGCAACCGCAGCGGTATTTGCGTATCGTCGAATAGCATTTCACTAATTATCTGTCTTTCTACATTCGCTAGGCGTATGTGGCCGTTTCGAAAATCAATAGACGCCTGTATACTAGGATGGGTTAGAAAATCTAGACCCAATATAATACCTTCATTTAGGTTATCTAGCAATGTGAATCTAGCGAGGAAATTTCCAAAACCAGTTCCAACGTATATGAATGTAGGACCATATGTTGTTACGCGTTTTACAACCGCTGTTACTACTGAATTCAAAATAGGAAATTTCGTCTTTGATATATTCAGTAATCTCGACGCTGTATCTGTCCTCATAAAGCTAGATTGCGCTCCCGTATCGATTAGAGCTTTGAATTCTTCTCCACCTATTTTGACGGGTATTAATAATGGTTGACATTTGCGAAAATTTTCCAAAAATAAATGTTCGTTATCATTGGGGAGTCTAGGTTTTGCTTCTGAAGTAGAGTTGATAACATTCGCCAGACTTAACTCATAATTTTCTATAAGTAGTCCATCTAGGGCTATAATTTCTGGTTTATCTTGTTTTTTAGCCTCTTGTGAATTTATGACATTTATGGAATTATTCGAAGGATTATTGATCGGTTGTGATGTTGTTGGTGGTGTGATATTCGGTGGTGGCTGCGGGACACTATTTTGACGATAATAATATGCCGCATTTGCATTTTGTTCCATATTATTATGGTATGGCATCCGTTGACCAAAATTTGCAAAACCGGCTCGTCCACGATTCACGAAGCCACCACGATGGTCGAAATTTCGATTATAAAAATTGTTACCACGATTCCATGGCCTTCCCTGATCCGTTGGTTGAATCAGTTCCGGGTGAAGAATAAAACAATTTTCGGACGAGTGGCTATTGGACTTATGGTATGAACAATACGGTCGACGATATGGATTCCCCAAAACTCGATCAGGTAAATTATTATATTGAACATTATTAGGATTACTATTGGCTCCCCAACGGTTAAGAGGTGGAGGGCCCTGATTCCTTATTGCATCATTGACCATCTTCATAATATCTTGTTGAGATACGGGGTTTTGAAATGCTGGTGGAGGTGGAAACATTTGCTGAGGCCTTGCAATTTGTTGTTGTTGACCTATACTACTATCCTGCTGACGAATCTGCAAATTTTTAAATCTTCTATTTTCATAGACTCGATTCAGCCGATCGTCTTCGCCGTCTTCTTGTTCTTCGCTAAATTCCTTCCAGGCTGTCATATCGGCTTTCAATTTATTTACGAATTCTGCCAAAGAGGCGATATTTTTGAATTCGTGGAGCCGACCCTCCATTCGAGTTTGGACGTATACTGGAGCCTTGTGAAAATATGTTTCGATAACAATTCGATTTCTTTCGTTTTCTGTTTTTTTGTAGTTCAATAAATGCACATACGTCTTTATTCGTCGCAAAAAATCCTTTGTAGTTTCCCCTTTTCGTTTTTTCATATCATGTAATTCCCTTCTAAGTGCAGGAGTATCCATTTTGGGGGCGATCATTCTAATTAGGCTTGCTTTTCCTTCTTCATAGCTGCCATTTTTGTCTACATAAGTCGACGTTTCAAAATCGCAACAACGCCAAAGTACTTCAATTCTCAGGTCTTCTGTGTCGTCAGGCTTGAATGTGCTTTCCAAACAGGCGAAAAAATTGAGTATTTCAGCAGCTTCCATTTTATCGGATATTTCTTTATTTTTCATACGGCTTAAAATTATCTTCATTCTTTTTTCAGGATCTTCACAATATCTTCCATACTCTTGCCGATTTCGAGGACTGCCTCCAGATATAGCTTGTTCTCTTCCTTGATTCCATGACGTGGTTGGTATATCTTCTTCCGTCATTCGATGTTGGGCACCTTGAGCCTGAGCCTGAGCCAAGTGGTTTTCGAACCAATTCAATTTTCTTTCCAAACTCCTGTCTAAATGGTCTTTGACCGTTTCAGACAGAAGTAATGCGTCCTCAATCCTTCCACAGTCGCCACGAGTCTTCTTCGAAGACGCACAAGGGACGCGACCGGATGACAATAATACATAAAATTAATAATGAAAAAACATACCGCAACGCGTCTAACATCGACTTGCCAGTTGCATGCAAAACATTCGCGCCACCATTTATGTATTTTTGAACCAAAAATGTATGTGACACAAACCGTTTTACCGGTTTGTTTACCAAAGAATAAATGAAATCACTTTAACACCAAAGGGACTTTAGAAAATAAAAGTGAGGTAGTTAGAGGACCAAAGGTCAGAGGAATTGACCCTCTGACACATGGTCGACTAATAATTGTTCGACTCACTTAAAACTGAACCTTTGATTCCAGGATGCCATTATAATTTTTTTTCAAGATCACTTCGTGACTTTTTTCATGATGACATTTTAATTTATTTTGAAGATTATGTTGAAAAAACTGGGAAGCACTTGAAAAAATTGAAAAAGAAGGTCTTACATCGAAAAATCTTGATTTTTTGCGCCGTATCTTGAAAAAAACGTTGTACATTATGTTCACAGGTAGCAATTTTTTTTCAAGTGGTTCCATATAAAATAAATGTGAGTGCGAAAAATAAATATTTCCCTTGACTTTGCACACTCAAGGCCCATTCGTACTTCAAAATCATGCCCGATAATGAGCAAATAATTCAGTGGGATGATGAACTTTTTCAACACTTTGTCTTCTTTCTTTGCCTCTTCAAACTTTACCCTTTTTCCAAAAATATCAAATTCCTAAAACTACATATTTTTAATCCATTCCTAAAATCCAGTTTCCTCCTCCATATCCATGTGTTTTTTCTTGTTTTTGATTTTTTTAGTGCTACGTGCTCTTTACATTTTTCTACAACAGTTCGTAGGCTATTCTTTTGGGTCGTGTCACATTACCGAAACACACACAAAAACTAAACCCGCACGAGTAGCAGATCCCATCGGAATTTTCTGTACGATTTTGCGATCCAACGTCCGGTAGCCCGAAAAGTCTTTAATTATTGTAGTTACACAAAATCTTCAGGAGCTATTTCTGTCATGTTTGGAAAGTTGAGCTCCAGAATCATCTTTGTGAAAGGGAAGTGCCGCTATGCAGGTGCTTCGTCTAGCTAGAAAACTGTTCGCTATAATATGGATTTATTTGCTTTGAACACGCTTTTCACATGGATTCGTTCGTTTGGCGATTTGTGATTGGTAGATTTTAACAATACCCATGCCGAAAATACGAAAATATGATTATTAAACAAAGAAATGATGCTGATGTATATTAACCGAGAAAACTGGGGGAAAAATCATTTTTTAGCCAACAGCCATTAGTGAACTATGGATCCAGAGGTTTTGTCTTCTGCTGCAAAATCCTACGATTTTGCCGAAGGGTTTATTCGACCAAGCGCCGCCGAAATGAGCGGAGGTGCTCCAAACGTACCGAATTTCGGCGTTCATTTGTCGACAATTTTGGGCCAAAGATTCGCCGTCAAATGGTCGCAAAAAAAGTTCGATCCGGTAGGTTACGTCCTGCATCTTCTTTTGGGTACGGTCTTTTCGATGCAGCACAGCGACGAAATGCGGGCCGCTTTCCATATCGACAAAGTTTTCTGGACGGTAGAAAAAGACGATAAGCTGAAAATGTACATTACTACGAGGGGAGAATCGGAAAATAAATTGATGATGAAGTGTCTCACTTTTGGAAACGGGAAGCCTCACGATTGGTCTCAAAAGGACTTTTTGGACGTTGTTTCAAAACTAGGCCCCGGGATTGAATCATACAAAATCGAGTCCCACCATTATAATGCGCAATTTAAAGAGGAAATCTTAGCATCTGACGGCAGAAAATTTGACAGGGATGGCTTTTTCATAACAGCCGACTACTTGAAATCTATAAAAATCGACCCATCCCTGATCCAGAAGGGGGAAAAAACGTCCAGTAAGCATTTCAAAGAAATCAAACCCTTGGAAGGAGAAGCTGTCGATATTGAACGTTTCTTCAGAGGCATGTTAACAGAGCCTGAGCGGGCGGATTTTGTAAGAACTTCCGCCAAAGACTTTTCTAACCACGTCGTTGAAAATTTTAGAAATAATTTCAAAGCCACGCTGCCGGAAGCTCAGTTTGGTTTTATGCACGGCAATTTTTTGCCTTTCCAAAGAAAGTACGATTTTTTAGCACACCCAGCTCACGTTGTCAATGATGAGCGTCCCACAGCTCAATTTTCTATTTACTTGCAAAAACAATTCACCGAAAGTTGGAAGCGATTGACGCCCGATTACCCGGTCGTTTTTCACATAGTTGATTCGGAATCTGGCGGAAGCCGAAAAAAAATTGAAAATAGAATTTCCGAAGTAATGACTGAACAATCCGACGCCCCGGCAATCTCTTTGCCCGACGAACCTTTGGCTTCAGAGGCGTTGGTCAACTACGTTAATTTCAATGCTAAAGAAAATACAATTGTACAAAAGGATTTTCCTACTCAACCAATGGAACTTCTCCGCGACTTTCGCAAACAGTTAACCGAAATAGCCCCTTCGCTACCGGTCAAAAATGATGGAGAGAATTATAAGAAGCGAATGGATATGGAAAAAAAGATAAAGTTGGCGATGGAAAAAGGAATTTTGTCCAACAGACTGAGAAAGAAAGGAATGATGCTCGAAAAATCTGGCAAACTCCTGGCATACTTGCACGGCTTTTTTTCATCAGGTGGTCAAAAAGCCTATATTGTAGAGCATAAGTATCAATGGGTGAATACCAGACGACCACAGACGAGGTTTTTGTTCGAAACAGACAATAAGGAAATCCAAGTCATGCTGTGCGTGCATGAGACAGAGGAACGTGGTGATGTAACTCGTATGATGCTTATGAATGATGAAGCACTTATCAAAGAAGCGCCAGCTCTGAATGAAGATTCGAAGTTTCTCTCTATTATTAACGTTATTGTTCCGTACACAAAAGACACTCTTTTGTTTGGAATACCCGATACCAATGTTATTTCATATACTATAGCGGTGAACTGGAACGAAAAGTTCAACTTCGATCCCATCCTACCCCTGCATTTGGCATCAGAAACCTCATCTTTAACCGAACGTGGTGAATCGTGAACTTCGGAGCATTCACATTGGGTTGTTTCCACGATATACCAATTTTCACAAAGCTAGTACCGCACACAGAGCCGTACATGCAAAGCCATATAGGGTATTTTTCGAAATCGGGCGACGGGAGAGGAGATGTGATCGTCATTGCAGAATTTGTATTTGCAGCTAAAACCAAAGTCGAAAGCTCTCTGCGTCAACTGGCTGCATTCCGCGCCCAAGTTGAAAGCTACAATCCGGTCGAAACATTATTCGCTTCCTAGGCATTGATCGAAGATGTCGGCAGTGGCACTAGAACAGCCGACGTTTATTCCGAGAACGATTTACCAAAAATAAAACTGTGCAGCGGGACAGGGCGTTCAAAGAGAGCTTCACTTTGCGAAATTGATGAAACCTCCAAAGAATGGGAACTTGCGATAGAAGACGAGAAGGAAAGGATGCTAACGTCCGCAATGAAAGTTAACGAGGAATTAAGATTTTTCAAAACATTGGGAAAAATAAGTAGTGGCGTGATGACAGGTTTGATGGCTAAATCACTCATTGCTGATATAGTGGAAGGTAATATCGCAGGCATCGCCACAAATATGGGATTCATCATAGCCAGTGTACAAGCCGATCGTGCTTCAAAATTTTTGCTCGCAAAAGCCGGCGAGTTTACCGAAGAGGGCAAAATGCTGATGGCTGGAGCACTAAAAACTGGAGCATCGTTCCTTGCTCGCAGCGCTTCGTTCCTTTTTGTGGGATACGACTTGTACACAAATCTACACTCCAATGACACAAGCACCGAGAGAAAGCTGGCGATTGGTGCAGATTATACGTACCTGGCCCTCGATTTGGCTGAAAGTTCGGTAGAAGTGGCAGAGGCAATCGGCGTCATAGAGGGTGTCAGTGCTGTATCCGGACCAATCTTTTGGGCCGTGGGAGCTGCAGCCATGATTGGAACTGATGTGTATAGGGCTGTGAAACAAGTGGACAAAATAATGGCCGTTGTTCCGCTGACTGGTGGCGAAAGATTGGTGGAAGGTTTGCGAGGATTCATCGGAATGGGGCCCAGTAGACGTGTCAATAATAAGATAGACTTGAAAGCCAACAATGAAATTTTGGACAGGTTGCTACCTTCTATTGCAAAAAATGAACAAATAAAACGTTACGTCACCCCCATAAAGTCGGCGCAAGATTGCGAGTTGGACAAGTTCATAGATTTGACCGCCGAGATCAGCAGATTCCCCCAATCAGAATCTACACCATCCTTGAACCAAAAACGTTTCGGAAATTTTCGTATTCTTGTGTTACGTCAAACCGTGATGTTTGTCATCCGTCCAAATTCCAGTCATTTTGGTATGGAATAATGGATTTGTTCAAGCCTCATCAATCCTTCGTAGAAAAACACATGTGCGCTGGTGTTGTGGCGATCGAAAACTTGTGGAATAGGAAAGCCAATAATACATATTATGAGCTGACCGACGGTCGAGATTATGTCCGGGCATCAAAAAACCATCCAAATATATTCGAAATCGGCAATGGTGAAAAAGATGTCGTTGGTGGGTCGAAAGATGACGTTTTTCTCCTGATTGGAAGTAGAATTAAGGGTCAACTAAATGGAGGTTATGGCTCAAATTTACTTAGCCTGTCTGATTGGAAATTCAATGGTACAATAAATGTCACGGATCGCTCCTTGGTTGGCATCAGCAATGTCGGAAAGGCTATTCCAATGATTAGAATTTCAAATTTCGATCAAATTCATGGAAGGCCAAAATATTGCGAAAACGTCCAAGTCTGGTGCTCATTACGTCAGTTGCATACACTGGGCGGATCAAAACTATCTGATCGGGACAGAATTTTGATTCCTTTCTCCACAACATGCAGGCATCAGCTGACCATGACCATATATCCAAACACAGAAGTTGATAATAAAGCTCGATATGGACATTTCCAGTATCATATCAAAGAAATGGAGAATGGCCGTTCAAATATATCTATCCACAGTTGCAAAAGCATTGATTCGCAACATCTGATCACTTTCGAGTACAATTTTTTCGACTTCTCATCAGTTCGTATCCATTATCATTTGAAACCCATTGAATTAATTTTCACAAAAGAGGAAAGCAGTAGTATCTCCGTCAACGTCTTCTCATTGGAGAATTTTAATATTGCTTTCAAAGATGGTGTGCAGTTTCATCTCCACAAAAAGCATTTCCTGGCAGTTTTGACTACTGCGCAGAACTTGACGATGGTCGAAAATTTCTACGCTGATATAATTTCAGCATCAACTATATCAATGATCATTCACAGTGAATTAAGTAATGAAACTTTAACACTGTCGAGAGGTCAACATCATGGTGAACATGGCCAGCAGTCGGTGAATATTCATCATTCTGACAAGAATGGTAAGAGTCATTTCAAAGGAAACGAGCACCAGAACATTTTCGCCATATCGCCCTATTTCGAAGCTGATTGTGCCAAGTTCCACGATGTTTCTATTCATTTAAAAGAAGGCAGTAAAAATCTGATCGATTATAGTCATGTAAGACGAGCTGTCGTCGGACTGTCATCCGAAGTAACCTTTAAAGTGGCCATGGAACACCCAGATCATCTAATAATTCACGCCCTTTATACCAATGAAAGTGGCACCGTTCATTGCGATAGGAATATTGGTCAAGTCAAAGTGAACATGACAAATTCGACGAATTTGGTCTTGATGAATAAAGGACCATTGCGGTTGAAGTTTAAAGATAATCAACCATATCTAGAATCACCACCAATTCACTTCAATCAATCCAAAAATATAATCATTCTGTCTGATCACGACATAGAGGGAAAGACGGAAATTATCTTGGATAAGAATCTGGGTGCGAACTATACATTCTACACCCAAAATAGTACACTCCTTCTTACCAATGTTGTTCAAACGAACGACTCTTGTGAAATGCTCGAAAGTGTATCGGATGATAGTTTCGCCGTCTTGATCATGGATTACACATCATCAAAAGCAATGCAAAGCCTAATTCTGAAATTCAATGATGTGGCCATTTCGGTTAACGACAATGTGAAAGGCAAAGTTGGTGCATGGGAAGAATTTGCGGCCAGCTTCGATGTGATGAAATGTATATGGCGATCAATCTTAAGACTTCCTGCTTCGGAGGGTGCGATTGTGGAGGTCAACACGCAGGTGGACGATCAAGGATCCGAATTGCAGGAGGAGGGGCAAAGTGAGTATAGTAATTTATGTCTGGTAGATTACAGTGCAGAGAGGTCACTGACTTGTAGAGCTATTGTGTGGTGCTTCTTGCTTCTTGATCATGACGCCTGCTCTGCACACGCCCCTGCAACAATAGCTCTAGAACCATTCACGTAGCTCAATTAATGTAATCGGTAGTGCATCTGCCTTGTACGCAGAAGGTTGAATTATTTTTTGGTAACGTCTAAATGGCGGATGCAGGGGGTGGATTGTGTATGAGGATGCGGATTTCCTAAGCTTTGGCCTCAGCTTTCAGACACCAAAATATACCAAAAATTCAGATTCACTCATCAGTAATCGGCCTTTAATTCAAAATTGCTCAAAAAAATGTAGACTTCACATTCGCCATCCCCATCCACATCCGTCTTTCAGACGTAAATTGTCATCCCCATCTGCGGTGCGATTCCGCCCTTACTTTTCAGTGCCATACGACAGAAATGCCGAAAGTGATGGAAATCCAGTCACCTGTTTTATAATTTTCGAAAACTTGGACAAGAAATATTAAGTAATTCCCGGCAACATTATCTACGAAGGAGCAGTCTTTCCAAACTGAAGCTTTTAGATGAATGAGAATCTTCTAAATTTGAATTAAAATTCGAATAATAAATAATGAATGTCTTAGTCGTATGTGCAATTATTTCTTTAGCTCCTTGACCGTACAACTTATTTCAATTTCTAACCCTCCATAGTTTCGAAAGTTAACCTAATTTTTTCCAGGGGAAAAACTCTGGGCCCTGCTGACGTCGAACATACTTCAGAGTAGAGAAGTAGAACCGCTATGAAGTGGCAAATGGAGGAAGAATAGAAATGATAATTTCGATAATGGAATTATGTTGAAATGCTTTTTGTCGTTTTGTTAGCAAAAGCGATATCGCTCTTCACATTTGTCGCACATTATGAGTTTTCATAAGATGATGAGCACATTGTCAAAAACGCAACTCATATCCTCTATGAACAAACTCAAAACTACAAGAAAAGATGTGGAACGAATTGGATGCGTCTCTGCAATGAATTATTGAACTATTTCAGATGTATATATATGGGCATGGGATTACATGAACCGTTGAAAGTTTTTTGCTTGTGGATAAGATCTAGTCAACGTTGATCTTGAACCTGATCAATTATAACAGTCTTGTATAAGTTGTGTCCAACTTGTTCAACGTAGATCTTTTCTCACTGATTCACGTTTGATGAGCATATTCAAATCTTCAACAATATTTGCGTAAAAAATTCTACAGTAAACCTCGTGTAGACAATTTTTACACAGTTATTAATTTTTGTAAATACTCGATTTACAGAAAAAACAAAATATGGAGTCATACAATGATCATTGGATGTCCATCAAACCAATGCTGTATTCCTTGATGTGAACAGTATTAGGTCATTTGAAAGAGTATTAGAGTGAAAAAGCAATAAATTTTTATCCAATGTGACGAAAAGAAAAGTAATTGCTCACTTCAGATGCCTCTGTTGTGATCATCTCAAGAGCTTACTATAAGATCAAGGAACAAATAGTTGACAACAAAGTAATCGAGATCAGGATCACTTTGCTTCTAAATATAGTAATTGATTCTTCTCGTAGTTCGTCATGTTCAAATTCTGATTGAATTAGTAAAAAACAATGACATTGTAGATTCACAGTTCTTACTGTAGGATTAATGTAAAAGAAAAAACTAATAATCTTGATTTGAGAAAAGTCCTTCCCGGTCGAAACAAAATTGACAAGAGTGAGATATGAACTCATGCCCTCATTCAGGACCAGAAAACTCTTCGCACATTTCCATATGCAATTGAATAGAAAACTTGAGTCTATAAAATTGGATCGCTTGAGCATCCTGCGTTGAAATTAAATGTTCTCTTAGAGACATAAGCCGCGAAAGTTATCGCTGTTCTACACTATTTTCAAAATAGTAGTGTTGTGTAACAAACTGGTCAAGTGAAGTTTTTTCCTGTTTTGCACTGTACTACACTGTACTTTATATTGCACTAAAAAATTAAAGGTACTCTATAGCACAAGATTATAATTTTGTCCTACTTGCGATATCCAACAGAATCTGGCAATTGCCAATTTATCATATGCTGATGACATCATTGTGTTGGACAATTCTGATCAAATATTCATTTTCTGCGATTTCCATATGCTATCAAAAGTACAGTGACAGTGTTTCATGAATGTTTTAACTGACAGATTGATCATGGAAGCTTTATCATGGAACCATTCTTATTTCACAATTTTTGACCAACTTTTGGAGAAGGGAAAAAGCATCCAAGAAATTCCACTTCCATCTAAAGCTCGAAAAATGTGTCAAGGAAAAACTTCGTGAAACTTGATATTGTAGTTCGTGGATATTGTAGTGTCAATTTTCGCTTCGCTAGTTTTTCGTGAAACTTGACGTTGTTGCATTTTTCAACTGAAGTGACTGGCACGTCCGAGAAACAACAACACGCACGTATTTCCGTCCGATTACTCTCTTTTCTTCGAACCAAAAATAAACTTTATTATTTGATCAAATCAGTACTTTTAACACAAAGAAAAAACCCATCTAAAGCCAACTTTGGATAAATGCCGTGTGTTGAAGCCGTTGTTTGGTCCCCTGATTTTCTCCTATCGATCTTACCTATTTCATCAGGCCGCATGGATCATCAATGCACGTATTTTTCATTAATTTTTTCGGCTTCTTTATGTATCTTTTTATATTTTATTGCACTTTAATGTTGAATAAACTTTTAAATTGAGAATAAGTTGCACGTATTCAGCAGGAATTTGGCACACGAAAATCCGGTTTCTAAACAAGCTGACTTCACTATGAGTTGAGTTAAAATTTCTCGTAGGTAACATAGACATGTGTTTTACGTATTTCAGATTCGGCATCTGCTACAAGAGTCAATAGCAACGTCTCATTTTCCTGGCAGCAGCCTCACTGGACTGGCAGCTTCAGGATTGTAGTATTTGCACCATTAATCCAGCCGACAATTGTTGTTGGGTAATTTGTGGCATCTATGGACGACCAAACTTTCTTGAACCAACCTTCGATCAAACGTCTGTAGAGTTTGATGACTATGGAAATGACGATCGGGTCGCTGGTGCCGTGGATGATGAAGCAGCCAAGCATGAAAGCCATAACTTCACGGGGAATGGGTGACAAATAGCGATTGACGAAAATCAAGATGAAAACTGGCGTTTCTATACAAATGGGCATGAAAACTTCTATATAAATGAAACGGATGATGAATTTGGCTTCGCGGATTTTAATGCACCATTTGTGGTCGTTTTTGGCTTCGGTGTGTTTGCAGATCAATTTGGAGATGTTGGAAGCGCACTATAGCGAAATAGCGTAGGAAATGATCATGGGCGAAGTGAAAGAGACGAGCATGTGCCAAATTTGCATTTCGTGAAGAAAATGGTTTTGATCAAGAAAACAATCTGCATAAATTGAAAGCCAGTAAAAATCATGTCCAGGCTCAAAACAAGAGGATAAATGAGTATTGGTAAAAGTCAATGTGTACCAAAACGAAAATCAATATTTTAATTTTGTTTTTGGCGTCACCCTTTGCATTCCCAATACAGATCGAACCAGTAATTGTTTTGTTTTGTGAGGGTAGTGGAGGCTCTTTTAAGATTAGGTGTGGAGACTTGGGTAGGATCTCCTGAGGTACGTGCCAAGGTGTTCTGCCTGAGGTTTGGTGAAGTATTGGTGTGTATCTGGTGAAACGTGTGAGAGAGTTTTGGTTTATTGTTGTTGTCAGCCTGTGGTCAGAACTGTTGCAACTCCCTTTGTCTAAAACGGATGATGAATTTGGCCTCACAGATTTTAATGCACCATTCATGGTCGTTTTTGGCTTCCCTTTGTTTGCAGATCAATTTGGAGATGTTGAAAGTGAAGTATAGCGAAATAGCGTAGGAAATGATCATGGGCCAAGTGAAAAAGACGAACATGTGCCAAATTTGCATTTCGTAGACTGCAATGCAGCATAAACCTGCAGAAAGGAATGATTTTAGTCAAGTTTTGTCTGTCTTACACATGTTGTATTTCATAGTTTTGCAAGAAAAATAATGTGCTTAAATTGAAAGCCTGTGAGAAGCAAGTTCAGGCTCAAAACAAGAAGATTAGTCGAATGAACGCCTAGCTTGAATGAGTATTGGAAAGAGTCAATGTCGATCAGGGGCCGGTTGCAATAACTAATGCTGAGGATCATCGCGAGCTCGGCATTAAGTTGTTAATGCTGAGAATTAGCTAATCGCGAGCTCAGTTTCATCTTTCTCGGGTTGCAATAAAAAAATCGAGCGCGGGATTAACTGATGCTCAGGTTTAAGTCCAAGCTCGCGATTATCTCCACCTTCCAGAAAGAAACATCGCCAATACATTGTATTTACGCGCATGAAGTGAAAAGTAAACAAAAGTTGGTGAAAAAAACTGTGTCCAACATTGTTTGTTTTTCTGTTTGATGTTCGTATGTCTTTTGTTCCCGCTTAAATTTCGAGTAGTTTCAAGGAGAAAACGCATTCCAAAGTGAACACCTATAGTTTGTTTTTCTTGAAATGCTTCCAAATAATGAAAGTGGAAAGCATGTATTATTTCAGATTTTTGCGATTTCCTGATGAACAAAATATCATGTAAAGCTGGAAATTTCTGAGCATACTGGCCTGACCTTTAGCGATTTTTCGAGTGAAAAATTTTATAGTAAGAACTTTATGTAAACAATTTCGACGACAGTACTGATTTGTGTCACTTTTGCATCAGGAAGCATTTTATAAAAAACACACTATAGAAAAGAAGTACTTTTGAGAGAAATTTGTCTCGAATATCGGTTAGTTTTGGATTTGGACAGCTCATCTGCATCTTAACCTTCTCGATATGTTTACGACAATGGTATAATATATAGTTGAGCTACTAGTTAAGCTGCAGCTCAGCTGTAGCTTAAGTTTCCTTGATGAAACCGGCCCCACGTCTGGAATATAATCGGAGCCGAAGACAATGCACAAAATGCCATTGTCCATAGGTCTCTGGAAGGTATAAGAATTACATTGAAAACTGTGAAAAGCCGTACAAAATAAGATTTGAGAAAGGAAAAAAAAAGCGGTTTGGAAAACGGTCGGTGGACCGCCTGATTCTTGTCTACCCTCTACTTTGTTCTCGAACCATCATAGAAGCACACCAGCAGAATTCCAAGAGATCCGGGGGGGTCTGTAATCCGATACTAGTTTATCTGAATTGGCCGCTGTTTCATGGAGAAGCCTAGGTTTGATGGTTGAAGAGCCCAAGTGGCAAAAAGTGGATCCTTTGGTATGAAACAGTGTTTCTATAAAGCAGGAAAAATTAGCGTCGGAAAGCGAAAAGCTCAATTTAGAAAAAGAAAAATTCGAATCCGAAAAATCGGAATTCGCATTTTAGCAACATTAGATACAGGCCAAAACCAAATATTTATTGTCAAAATGTTAAAAAAATCCAGCTCGATTCGCTTGGTGATTATTTGGTTGATAATGTAGAAAATTCTTTACGACAAGTACAAAAAACAACAAATTTCTCGAACTTAAACCTACTACGGATGAGGATTAACTTTTGCGTACCACTGAAACCGACCTCGCGATCAGAATTAGACTAGAAAATTTATTGCAACCGCACTGCTCGAGCTCGGGTTTAAGTCCGAGCTCGCTATTATCTCGTCGGGATCATCCCGAGGTTATTGCAACTGCCGATGGCGAGCTCGCTATTATTTTGCTAGAGATAATCGCGAGCTCGGACTTAAACCCGAATATTGCAACCGGCCCCAGGATGACAAAACAAATCAAAATCATGAAACTCAATCCAAAGCGGAAAATAAGGAACTGTTTGTACCAAGATCATTAAGATTAGTGTCACTCAGAATCAATTTGAGTTGAAATCTAAATCAATCATTTCTGAGTTAATCGATTTTACATCAGACTCTGAACTAAAATGAGTAAAATAAGGCCCCGCAAAACCAAGGCCGAAAAAATCATCATCAACTCCAGAATCATAATTCTTCATTTCAACCTAAAAAACGTAGCCGTTGAAATATCGAGACAGCTCACAATTAATATCAGTCAAGAGATCAACATCAAATCAGAATTGAAATAAATAAAATATCAACTTCGAAAATCATGGCTAGTAAAATGTTGACGTGATCCAAAATCAAGTTAATCAGGAAGGTTGAAATCGAGGGGAATAAAAATCCAGTAGAAAAGAACATGTCACATTTGCATTTCATGCATCGCTATGCACCGTCTGGAGAGAAAACAAATCTGTGATCCCTTCCACTAATATTAGAATGCACAAGTGAGTTATGTGTGTTATCTGTTTTCAATAAAGTCAACGCTGATTGAAACCTAGATTAATCTTCAGAACAGTTATTCAAAACTAATCAAATGTTCGAAAGCAAAAGCTGTTAGAATCTGAATCTTAGCTCAGAAACTAAAATCGGTATAGAAGTCCAACATCGGTTCAAATTAAAACCTTAAATCCAGGTAAGTAGAAATCGACATTATTGAACCTTATTGAATTTCAAAATCAAGTTCAGGTCAGGATCTGTGAGAACCAGATACTCTATTATGCCAGGTCAGGCAAAATTAAAATTTATTCAAACCAAAATAATTTGATACAGGATGATCACAATAAAAAATCATTGATAATCAAGGTCAAGCTTTTAATAAAGTAACCAATACCGAAAACCAGTTCAAGTTCAAAATGAAGATTTCGAAAAAGCTTGGTAGCACGAAAAATCAGAAGAGGAATAATTTTTAAAACCAAGACAAGAACTCTGACGTAAATTTTGATAAAATCAAATTATCCACGCATCAAGAATTATTGTAGCGCAATTTTACGACATTTACGAATTTCAATAACTTGAAGACACCTTGTAAAACAGGCTTAAAGCACCCCTACATTGTACTGTGTCTATAATCATAATGAGATAGTTCTACCTTATGCGTTAAAAGAAAGCACATAACTTGTTACCTTCAAATCTGCCGTATTCATCAGATGGCACAAAACTATAAGCTGAGAAAAACGACAGGACATATATTCCGATAACTATACAAATATAGTATGGATTTTTGAAAAACCTTTTCGACTTTTCCGGATGAAACATGGCGAAATATCGATTTATGGACAACAAAGGCTGACTGATGACGCCACGGACGGGGCATATCAAGACCAGAAAACCGGCGATGAAACACCACTGACCCTTGGAGTCCATGTCTTTCAAGGTTATGAGGTTGAAAGATGAACATATTCAACGTTTAGAAAAAATAAATCACGGCCAAATTGTACAGGGATCAGCGGTAATCGAGTTTGCTAGTCACTTGCCTATATTGACGAAACTGAAGATGAAAAACGAGGCGTTGAAAAGGAAGCCTATGCCGCTGATGGAGATTAAAATGCTGACGACGATAATATCTGATGTGAGAACCATGTTTCCCTTAAAATGTAGAAAAACGTGGAAAACAAGTACACAAAAATAATCATTTGGTTTAAGCCAGTAACATTTTTTATAGTTTCGCTACTGCAGAAATCGTGCACTCCTGTTCAGTTACACTTGAATAACAGTTTCCCATTTAATGCTTAGAATGATATTATTGTATATATGAGGGTTGTCCCATAAGTCCTCAGGTTTTTTGAGCTGATTGATAATCATATGCTTTTTAAAAATTATTTTGTGTTATGCACCATGTGTGATGAGTACATATAAAATTTCATTCATTTTGCCTTTATTTTTTAGGGAAAACTTAAAGTTTAATAATCCTTATTCTAAATTATGTCCGAAAATTTGAATATTGAACAACGTTGTGTCATTCATTATTGGACATGGCAGGATGTCAAAGCGGCCGAAATTCATTGAAAGTTGGTGGATGTTTATGGTGCAAATGCTCTTGGATTTAGCACCATTAAGCGTTGGATAGTGTTGTTCAAGACTGGGTGGGTATCATTTCAAGATGACCCAAGATAGGGTGCCCCGAAGGACGTGTCTAGCCCAGAAAACATTGAAGCCATTAGACAACTGGTGGGAGCTGATTGGCGAATCAAGGTGCACCAAATAGCTGAGACTTCGGGCATGTCATCATCTACTGTTCATCTAATTTTGAAGGAAGAACTTTTTCTGTCCAAGGTTTGTGCCCGTTGGATCCCACAACTTTTAACTCCAAGGCAGAAGCACATCGGGGCAACTTCAAGTTTGGCCCTGTATCACCAATTTGAAGATGTTGATAGATTCATAATGGGGGACGAGTCATGGGTTTACTATTACAACCCAGAAACAAAACAGCAGTCGATGCAGTGGATACCCAAGGGCAGTCAACTGCCATTGAAAGCAAAGGTCTGCAAGTCAGCTGGGAAGGTCATGGTTACCGTTTTCTGGGATGCTAAAGGCCCATTTTTGATAAATTTCCTGCCACCAAAGACAACAATCACTGGTCAATATTACACTAATTTGTTGGTCAAACTACGCCAGTGCATCAAAGAGAAAAGAAGGGGAGTTGACCAAAGGTGCCCTTTTGTTGCACGACATTGGGCCGGTTCACAAGTCAAAGGTTGCCCAAGGCGCCCTTTCTCAGTGCAACTTCAAGGAGCTCAATCATCCACCCTATTCCCCAGACTTGGCCCCCGCCAACTTCTACCTATTTAGAAATTTGAAGCAGTTCCTCAAGGGAAAAAGATTTGCCTGTGATGATGAAGTGATAGGTGAAGTTAGAATGTGGTTGGATACCCAACCTTTAACCTTCTGGATGACAGGTGTAGAAATGTGTAAGATGCGCTGGCTTAAATGTCATAATATGAATGGTGATTATATTGAAAAATAAAATGTCCACTCGCTTCTAGCATTTATCATTTAAAAAAAGCTAAGAACTTATGGGACAACCCTCATGTATTGTTGCTGTAAAGGTCAGTTTTGCAGAATGAACAGTCATGACCTTGTTCAGTAATATTTTCAGTAACACAATAATGGCAATAATCATACTAAAGTGCAGCTCTTAAAGGCAGCAGAAATTAACAGCAAAAAAATTCATTGCACTTATCTGGTCGTCAAAAAAATCAATCAATGATCAATCAATGAGTTAAGCGAAATTATTCAAAAAACAAATAGTTAAACATCCCCATTTAGGGGTGTGAAAAAGATACCACACCTTATAACTATGTTGTAATGAGCATTTATAGCTTATATAATTCAGGACTTCCAGGGAGCGAAAATCTAGCGGTAATTTGACCAATTATTTTTTGTTTGTTAGTTTTTTCAATGATGTTTCAATTGCACCTCGCTAAAAACAATATTGGATTTATATGTGGTATCAACATTCTACTTTAAAACTGTATACTTCATTCTAGAAATGGTAAGACCTCATCTATCTTCAGCAGAAATAAGAAATCTTGACTTTAAGCTATAGTTTATGCAGAATAAGATTCTGTCCCATAAAGCTCAAGGAATTTTCATGAAACTTTAAGCGCACAATCCCCATCAAACGTCTTACAATTGACAATGAAATACTCTAATAACTATCAACCTATTATTAAACTAATATGGATGGCTATTATTAACAAAAAGTATCGCCCATGATGGGCGAGAGAATTTACAAATGGGTCGGTCCCAGATCTGCTACCTAGTGCACATCCACTACTTTCTGCTGAGGTATATAAGTTATTAGTTTATTAGAAAATGCCCTGATGAGGAAGAAAAAAGAAGAATATATTTGCTTGAATAGCTGCCAGCCTAGAAAAGAAGTGAACTAGATTTTTGAGAACTTAAGTTAAGGTTTGAAAAATCCACTTTTGTGATATTGTACATTTATTCTTTCTCATTAAATAATTTTTCGTGTCTGTGTAAAAGTATATTCTGCAGCATCGTGCATTCTGTCCCCCCATAACACTGTATCAACTGCAGAAAAATTTTTCTGGATGAAAATTATATACAAGCTAATAGCTGACTTCACTCAAATGTGGAGAAATTCCAAACCAATAGCAATATAGGATTGTAAGCCCGGATTGATCAGAGGACATGCCTCTAACTTTAGCTGAAATTTAATGAATGACTGGCATATTATAGTCGTTTGTTTTTTCAACTCATGCCTGTAATTGAAAATGCATCATCACATATAATAAAAACCAATGGTTAGTTGCACTAACCCAATCTGTGAATAATCTGAATGTCTTGATTAAATTGCTGATCCTCAGCCATGTTTCACATTGAGTATCCAGGTATTTTCGGTACCTGGGTATACCTACTTAGGTCAATTTCAAAAATGAAACCTTGGTGTTACTTAGGTATTCAGGTTACCTGTTTACCTGAATCTCTAACAAGATATCGAATGGGTAAAACACTTATATCCACCATTCGAGAAATAAGATATAGTACTGAGGTTGGGTATGCAAAATACCTGGGTAACATGAGCACTGTGAAAACTCGGTTCCAGGTCATGAGATTTTCAGAGTGTTAAGCGCTAATTCTCAGTTTCAGCAAATCATAATATCAAGATTATTTTCTCGCAGTACTAACAATCCTCACACCTGGCTCAAGATTAGCTATTACTTGTAATCCTAGGTTCAGGAATTGCAGTCTAAAAATACAAAAATTTAAGAAAATAGTGCAACCCAGCAGCTCAAAGTTGGGATGATTCTGAAGACATCAAGATTATAGCAAACACTTGATATCATCGACATGTTAGTGCAACTGCTGCACAGTTGCTTTTTTATTCGAGATTATTTTTGAGCTCGAGGTCAAAGCCCTAGTAGATATGTGCCCTGGTTACAGTCACTGCACATTGCTGCAAACAGGGCAAGAGGATAAAGCATACAAAAATGCCTTAAACAAGTTTTTGATTCAGCCATGTGCAGGGTACTTTGTTACAATTATCTTTGCCAAACTTATGTCAGTAAATGAATGCATGTTTGATTTTACATGAAACAAAATCGTATCAGACACCCACATATGCTACACTATTCACTAATTACTCATATCTATCTCTGTTAATGTGATGAGCAAACTTGCATTGCTCTATGCCATGAAATTTTGATGTATTATAGTCTTTCTTAATCATCCTCTGCATTGAATTGTGTGTCACATTGAACAAAAAGTACACACGTACAGCGCCTGCTGAATAAAGATGCCATATTTGTAAGGCAATGTTTCAACTCAATCTTATTTTTGAATTTCAGACTTTTTCCTCATCTGTTAAAGCTCAGTGCAATTGAAAGCATACATGTGCAGGGGAGGGGGGGGCTTGGTGTACCAAGGTGCTATTCTGACACACTCAGTCAGTAAAAAGGAGTGGCATGGGGGTACTTGGTCCAGCTGTGCCAAAACAGAGGTGGGATTCGCCAAGCTTCCTCCAAATGGTTCAAGGCGGACTCAAAGCCTCTTGAGACAAGGGTACAGTCTGTACCGCCACTGAGTGTAAAGTGAGGGCTGAGGCAGACTCAGTTGTTGTATTGAGGCGGACTCTAACACCTTTGCTGAGGCTGAGTCGCAGCTTATCATGCTATAGGGACAACCAACAGAGGCAGACTGGGGGTTACGGGCAACTCTAGTGCGGACATTATTAGGACAGCCAATGAAGGCATTTGAGTGAAAGAAGTATTACAGGGGGTCATTTACACTATAGGCCCTACTGGAGGCTATGCCGTGATTGCTCCCCAGTGGGGACACTAAAGAAGATAATAGATGGGAGAAATGCCGAGAATTTGGATAAGAAATTTACAAGAAGGTTGCTAAACCCTTTGGGACGTCAGACACAGGCAGTACTGACTGCAAATGCCTAATATTTGTGTAAGTGAAGCAACCAACCCAGCTGAGGCTGAGTGCTACTTGTTCAAACCTGCAGTTAATGCTTGAAGGCCATCACATGCTGACCAATAGTGCTGCTACCGAGCGGACAAGCTGATCAGTAACACGGACTGAAGGCATCTCAGGTTGAGTTAGCATGTTGACTGATGTTTCCCAGGCATCAGATACACACAAACTTCAACCCTTGGACAAGAGCCATAGGTTAGAGGATCATATTCCAATGACCACCTACAACTCAAGTGGCAAGTTTGAAAAACCAACAGTAACCTGGTGCTGACATCAAACATATGGTATAAACCAACACATGAAATTGGTGCTTACCACAGGTGACTGGGATATGAGTGCCGTAGTCAATATATCAGTGCAGATGTCAGGGATAGGGGCCTGCGGCCATTAAACCTCTACAGTAACACAGAGTGTTGCCATTGCAGATGCCAGAATAGGATTGTAAAACCTCAATTCTGCTACTGGAACATGAAATGTTATCATTGCGGACATCAGGGGATAGGGCTCTGAGGCCATCAACCCCTCTACGGTAACACAGAGTGTCACCATTGCTGACGTCAAAGAGGCATTGCTGAGTATCAACCACCCCAACAGCAACGTTATGAGATGCCCTTGTTGCAGAGCTTAGATGTAGGGTTTGTAAGGCCCAGACATCTCAGCACAACAACACATAGTGTTGCAAATGCTGTCGTCAGGGATGCTGTTCAGTGAATCAACTAGTCCTGATGCAACAACATGAGCCTCTACTGTTGCAGACGTCAGAGGGATGGGGTTGTACGATAACCGACTCACAACGACAACATGTTATGTTACTGTTGCTGATGTCAGAGGTAGAGCCTGTGAGGCCTTCCACCCCTTAATGCAACAGGAAGAGATGCAGCTGTTGGGAAAGCCAGAGGAAGGATAGGGGGACCAGCATCCCATGAACCACTACATGTGATGTGACTGTTGCTGAGATCAGAGGAGGACGTGTCGGGTAGACTACCTCAATGCAACAGCAGCAGATGAGTCGGTTGCGGACATCGGAGGCAGGGTCTATAAGACCCAATATGTAAGAACAACAATACATGGTGTTGTTGTTGCTGACATCAGTGGTTATGACTGGTAGAGTCATCAGCACTTTGCAACAACTCATTGAAACAGAAAAAGAGACCTTTCAGTAAGTGGAGGAAAAGAAAAGAAGGAGACCTACAGAAAGGATGGCATACTGTAATGCATGTGTGACCGGTAAAAAAATGGAAGTTTTTTTTGAATAGAGAGAATTTGATTATGTAAAAGGAAAGGAATAGAAACATATTTCTTTATTTAGGAAATAAAGAAAGAGGTTATTAGTTTTTATTTTATTTGATTTTGAGATGAGAGAATTCATAAGGTGGAAAAGTTATTATAATTGGTTTCCACACAAGAAGCATGGATGACCAAAAAGCCAAAGTAAAATAAATAAGTAAAATTGAAGCCAGAGAGATAAGCAATGTGATCTGACAAGCACAGTGTTGAATATGTCAACAGTAAGATTTAATTTGTTCTTGACATGGATAAATGAGCAACTTTGCCGATGCCCGGTAAAGATAAGAAAAATGTGAAAATTTGTCGACAATGCTACTGGACACAGATGGTGAAATAATAACCACAGGTGGGAATCAAGTGTCGACGGCTGTACTGTATCTCATAGTTGTGAATCACGAAACCTCAGGAGCAGTAGACCTCAAGGGCTGTGATACTCAAGTACCCATGCACAGGTATACTGTAGTCAGAGTACCTGCTAAACACGGGGGTACTGTAACTGATCCCGGGCTATGGCAGTACAGTATACCATGCAGACTACAAGGAGAATGGAGAAAAAGGGACCCAAAAAAGGAGAATTGACATAAAATGAAGAAACAGAGGACTTAGAGGAGGTTTAGCAGAATACATGATGTGATACTCGACTCAGGGAAATTTGACTCCTGAGGTTCGACTCTAGGGGAAAAACTCAACACTGGGGAATTTACTGAAACCTACGGGCGGTACACACACATACGGGCGATAAAAGATACACAAGAATCAATGATTTGATCACTTATAAGGGCTAATTCTGGCTCACAGTGGTATAACTCAACTCAAGGGCATTCCAGCTTGAGTTGGCGATAAACTCCAACATAAGGGCCATTTTCCGACCTAAGGGGCAGTATACCTGCCTTAAAAAACGTTTCCGACTTATATGAGGGATAGAAGCCATCCTAAGGGTTAGATTTCCGACTTAGAAGGCGATTCACCTGACGTGAGAGAGGTTTCTCAACTCAAGTGGTGATTCACCTGTTTTGAGAGAGGTTGCTCCACTCAAATGGTGAAGGTTCGTACTTAAGGGCAATAGCCAGGCTTAAGGTCAAGTTTCCAGCCTCGCCATGTCACATTAAGTGAAAACTGGAGCCATGTCACATTAAATGATATGTTGGCAGTCACGTTGATGGATAGATCCATGCCATATTGATAAAAATATGGCCATGTCACTGTGAGTGACATGCTGTGACCCTGTTGGGTGGCTCGTTTATTTCCACATCCCCAACCTGACCTGGCTAGTGCTGGCTATAGGAAGGCCTATAGGTACTATGGTGCTGCCCTGGGGTTCTGCAGTAGAGTAATGGACAACACAGCCAGGTCAGGGGTGGAAATCCGTGGTCCCATTCAGTGTGAATGAAGGACAAGGTTACTCGTGGAATGACCTGATATAGGAGACCCAATTGTAAACCTAGATCCCCTTTTTAGCTCTAATCCAAGAGGTACAAGGCTCCTCTAAATGAGGGAAATCTCAAGGGAAAACCGACTTAGGAAAAAGTTCCCCAAAACACACCCTCAACAACAGTAATCCCCTGAGAAGACTTACCTAGTCCTGTTCTCAAATACGATTCAGGTTCATCATATTTTCTATGCTGAACCATTTTCTTACAATTTCTGTGAACACCAAGAATTATTTTTTTTGTATCAACAGTGATTACTTATTTCTAACTGAATTTTTTGCATTAATTTGGATGCACGGGCAACTTGATTGAATCTTTCGTATTCAACATGCAGCTTTTTTAATAAAGATGCACTATATCACTTGTTTGTGTAATCAACCCTATGTGTCATGTGTGTGTTGAATTTTAAAATGCCATGAATATTCAGTTTAGACTCGAATATTGGGTTGCAGAACTTTCTGCATCATGTGCAAGTTTTCGGGAGCGGTGAAGAACTTGAAAAACTTCTTTCAAATAGCCCACTCATTTTTCGGCTTTTGACAAAAAATCAAGCAGCCTTCCACGCGCTCCAAAGTTCTTGAACAGGATGATAAAATTTAGGCTCGCCAGAAAGGAGTTCAAACGTCCTTCAGTTGCTCTGCATCGCCGGGATTAACCGAACTTACACCAAAATGACTTTCACAGAAGTAATGATCGACTATTTTCAGCTCACAACATAATCTGTCAATTGGCATTTAAGAAAGACAAATTCGTAGTGGTCTCCAAATCAAACACCAAGCTGATTTACTTTCCCGTAACTTTAACCCCCCTCCCATGTCACTCTGACATCAAAACTGACTTTGATGAAGATTTTTAACATACTTGGCTTTGAAGTTGTCGTTTTTTTGGGTTTGGCCGTAGTTGTTGGTCGTCTATTTGTTTTACGCCGGTTTTTCCCTGCTGGTGCCTGGACGGGCAATATATGAAATTCAAATACGGTCAGCGAGTTTTGGACAGCCATATTTGAAGTTTTGGAATTTGGCTTCGATGACTGGCTGGTTGGTTTTCTAGTCGTTGTCACAGGGGTGGCTGTGGTGATCCGTGGTACGAATGTAGATTTTGGAGTTGTGTTGGTTTGGTTTCGAGTTATCGGTGTCCCGGTTGTTGTTGTCATAGCTGAAAATCAGTAGCAACTTTTATGTGTTTATTATTCAGGTATATACTACAGAACAGTATCAATCGGCTTGCATTAAACACCTGCTAAGGCCCGACCAAAGACCAGCCTGAGCCAGGTCTCGGGCTGTAAAAAAGTGTCTTCAGGTTGAACCTATAAAAGCCCGTCAAGATACACAAATCCATAAGTTTTTTAGCGAAAATAGACTAGATCGCCCATTTTTAAAATCCTAAATAGCTTCTAGTTTCATATTTTATTTTTTTATAGTTCACCTGTATTATTTGATTATCAAAATAAAATGTTGTGCAACATTTTGGTCACTTCGGGAATTCATGTTACCAAAATACCTGATCAAATATTTCCGATTACTTTTCAGAGGAATAGAGATGGAAATGGTCTCATTCACTGTGTTTTTACACTGACCTTACCAGAACTTTTTATAATCATGATTTAAATTTATGCTATTTTGAGCTTTTTGAACATTCTAATATAACTGCTGTCATCGAAATAGCTGAGAATGGGGAAAAACTAAATTTTTCAGCTCTGTTAATTTTGGAATGACTTGAAGCATAAAAACTATATTCTATAACAATTTCGGTTGTCAATAACTTAGGTTGGCTTTGAACACTGTTAATGCTGATGAAAAATACCAGTATTTCATCTAAATATTCTCGAACGCAGAAACATTGAATTTCTTATAATTTTTTTCGTGAACTAGAACTCAATTTTTTTAATCAAATGATTCACCAACAAATGTGGAAAAAATGCAAAAGTCGCAAAAAAACATATGCTATTGAAATCGTTGAATAATCCAATCGCTTCTCTAATTTTCCTATGCTGTTAATGTTCGAATCATTTTCAGAATGTTAAAACTTTAACTTCAAAAATGTGTACCACACAAACATAGAATCGAACAAATTTTCCTGAATTGGCTGTCATTGTGCAACAAATTCTCTCAACTAGTGTACTTATTTTTTGGACAGCAACACATATTTCTACAGATTTATAGTAACCAATTAATCCCGAGAAAGAAGAGGGTTAAAAACTAGTACATAATTGTTTCAATATGTTCGCTTTTCGTCATGTTTTTCCATTATTTTGACAAACTTTGACAAAAATTATTTTCAAAAGGTTAGCCGAGCTTTCATGGCCTGACTCAGTAATCGGTCAATTCTCACATTCCATGCCGATCCCCTGTCTGCATCTAACTTAAATTGGTGTTACTTGTTTTACAGTCATTGGATTCATGTTCCTCTTCGTATTCGTACTCTTTAAGCCCATCCTTGTCGTCAACGCAGATTACCAATGTATCATCATCGTCATAGACTTCAGGTGCAGGATCATCGTCGTAGACTTCAAGTGCAGTATCATTATCATAGACTTTAAGTGCGCATTTCTTTGTTTTAGAGTCATTTTTTTCATCATTATCATCCTCGCTTTTTTGTCATTTTTTTCTTTATCTTCATCTTCTTCTTCACAATCATTGTCTTCTTCATCATCATCCTCTCCATCATCGTCCGTTTGAATATCATCACCTGTTACACCATCATCACATTTGTCTTCTTCTTCTTCGTCGTACTCTTCAAGTGCATCATCATCATTGTGGACATCAGATGCAGATTTCTTTTTTTCACAATCATTTTTTTTATCCTTATCATCCTTTCTTTTCTTGCCATTTTTTTCTTTATCTCCATCTTCTTCTTCATCATCGTCCTCTTCATCGTCGTCTATTTGAACATGATCTTCTGTTACACCATCATCATCATCATGCACATCTTCTTTTTGTTCATGGTCGCCCTCTTGTTGTTCATCATCTTCTTTGTTTTCCTCATCATCTCCATCTTCCTCGTCATCTCCGTCTTCATCATCATCTTCTACTCCAGCATCATCTTTATCTTCATCATCATCTTCTTCGTCATCAGCTTCTCCTTCCCCATCATCTCCGTCTTCATCATCTTCTCCATCATCACTTCCTTCTTCATCCCCCTCCATCCTGACATCATCATCAGCATTCCCATCATCATCATCATCATGGTTTATATCATCAAGCTCCTCTGTCTTAAAGAAAAACCCTGCTGAATGACATTACACCTGTTTATTCTCAAAAATTTAGAGATTTATGAAAGTGAAACTGGTTGTCAAATATCAACAGAAAGAGCAAGAAAAAATATTTACAATGTATGCTTTTGGAAAAGTCGTTTCGGGGTTTATTAGAGACTGGTGGAAATGCTAGTTTTTGCAATTCATTACACAGATTGCTATTCCTTGCAGATAAGCATTCCAGAAGCTATTTACCCTAATGAATACAATTTTATGGGGAAGGATTTTTGAAATAATGCCCAACATGCCCAAAACTGTGCAGGCAGCTATTGATAAAACAACTGCAATATTTGAAAGAAGGGTTGTAGTAGAATTTGTCAGTCGAAAATTTTTGACGCGCCAGCTGATTGGAGATGGTGCTTCATTTAGGAGTTGGACTCGACTGACTTTTCACACTTTCAAATCTAAACAATAGACTACATACTCACCTCATGAGCTTGCAATTCATCGTCATCATCATCATCATCATTGATATAACGTTTTTTCTTCATCACTGCAATGTATAAATATTTTTTCATTGGCATGTTTATTGTATGGACAGATTTTCTTGGAAAGTTTCCAAAAACACGGCTTACAAGCACTGTTTAAAATATTTTTTACTTTTAACAGAATCATCTAACGCAGGTCTGGAACATTCTCTGCATACTGAAGTAAACAATCAAAAACGTTGTATCTAAAAAGTTTTGTAATCAGAACTTATCAGAACCAATCTGGCGACAAAATTGAAAGTGGTTAATTCAAAGAAAACAAAAGTACTCATACAAGTGTTATTTCCAAAGACGTCCATCTCATTCAGACCATTTCCCGTCGAGGAATCGTTCCAAACATCGGTTTTGTTGAATATTTGATGAGGAAATACCATTAGCGTATGTCCTGGCCAAGAATTCTTAATCAGATTTTGCAAAGTTGGGATTTTGACGTATCTGTGAAGAATGATCAGGCAACACCTACTGGTGAATAGCCTTTTAAATGCAGCTGAATTCATCAACTGATGAGGCTAGCCTGAGGAAACAGGTATCTGAGAGAAAATGGATGTCTCTAAGAGTAGATATCAGAATCTGACTAGTTCTACAAATCAGATATCTCATGCAATGGGTGATATGGGGAGCTGTAAGAGATTTTTGTTAATCTTTTTAACCATCCAAAAATGAGTGACAAATAAACTTACGTCATTTCAAAATATTTATTTGGACAAACTTCAACAACATCTCGATTGATACCAATTATTTGTGCTTCAAGAAAGCAAGAAAAATTATGGAAGTCTCAGGAACCAGTTTTTTAAATTTTAGACATTAATATAATTTTACTGCATTCCAGAGGGGAGGAATAGTGGTGATTAAGTACGTTTTCTGTTCATTCTCCTGGAGTAGCTGCACAGTCATAATTTGAAGTCACATCAAATGTGGAAAATTGATTCAAAATCTCAATTTTTGCTAAACTTTTTGTCTGCTCGAAACTCGGACAAAAAAAAACAAATCGATTTGGATGAAATAGAAGGAAATTTGGAGTGACGTCTGTGGGTGAGTTTCTTGAAGAGGTTTTATTTAGCTGAGGTTAAGCAACAAACTCATTTCAAACTTGATTTGGAAAAAATCGGAATGTGTTTCCTAAAAATTGTTTTATGGTTGCTTTACCATACTGAAATCATCAGCTTTAAATCAAGTTTGAAAGTTGTTTATTTGTTATTGAAAATGACTTTCCTGGTTGAAAATATGTTGGGCAAGAAGAATCGTACAACTCTGGCAAATCCAACAAGGAATCTGGCATCAATGATAGAAGAATCGCATGCTAATGGGATTTATATAAAAAACCCGATTCCATCAAAAGTTTCAAAGTAGCATTGATTGATTTGACGTTTCATTATTTTCAGTTACTGTTCTTCATTAAAATCATCTTAAATTTCATGAACGACTGAAGCAGCTATTCTGAATGAAAATTATGCGAAAGTGGCGTCATGGAAATTGAGGGCGTGCCATAAGAACCCCAATGTAATTGCCGGCCTTATTAGAAACCATATCATACCTCCCAAAATATTTTTAATAGGAAGCACGTCGTTTCGGATGAAAAAACTAGAGACTGCCCATATTTCGGTAGCGAATGTTCTTTTTTAAGCACGAAATGATCGAAAAATCAATTTCCTTCAGTATTCCGCATTATAAATACATTTTTTGTAGTCTCCTCTTCGATAGTTACTGATTTTTAAACTGCTTTCCAAGTTCATTAACATTTCCCAGTTTTATTTATATTTCACTGGCAAACTCAAAATTTCGACATTGAGCTAGTTAATAAGGTTTATAGAACCGAGATTTTTACAAAAAATTCCATTCAAATTTTTTTTGAAATTTTTTTTTATTGAGCTTTGCAGAACGGGCTTGAGGAAAATGGCTACATCTAGTCTTCTGCAGAACCCAAGTAAGTTATTTCGCCAGTGAAGGATCAAAATTTCAGTGGCGAACTGATTTCGCAAGTTTCGTGGAACGGGCTGCGGGAGACTGGCTACTTTTTGTCATTCTGCTATTGAATGGAATCTCGTCTTCGTTTCGATGATTAAAGAATCTATATTCTTTTAATCTTGAAACGCTTCTAAATTATAGGAGGCGCATGGAAAACGATTACCAGCTCAATCATGGGTCACATGGAAATAAAACTTTGAGAATTTGCTCAGCTGATCTTAGAAAACCTACAGTAATAAAGTTTCTATTAAAAATTTTTACAACAGTAGTGATTTTCGTTATTATTTAATTTAGAAGCATTATATAAAACACAATAAGAGAGTATGCAACTATTGTGGTAAAGAAATTGACCGAATTGGTCAAGGTGAACATGGCTTGAGAGATAGCAAGTTGGAGAACCAGTTCATCCTCCATCAATCAACATGCAATGTTTAGCACAGTAAAAAGCTACTGAAAAAATAAAAACTGAGGTTCAAGCAGTACAGAACGAATAATGTAAATCAAGTGACTTTAGTAGCTAGTCTTGCAAGTAATTACTGATGTGGTGGGCCCAGCCTGTGCTATATGCAATGCCAGTGTCAGTACCTGAGACATCTCTAATTTACATGACACTGAAGTACAGACTCTATGACCTGTTGCCAAGAGGCAAACACGCCAATGTGGAATGATGGAAAAAAATATTTTTCTAAAAGTCAATGTTGTGCTGATGGGATCAAAGACGCCATCAACATAATTTGAACATGCCGCTACACTATTTCTCATAGATGCATCTAGTATTTCATGGTAATGTTGAGAAAAGTCGAGAATATCTGTTTTGGAAACGGATTCCAATCCTTGGTAGTGCTTTCTGAAAAACTGGAAGATCAGTAGAAAACTGTAGAGCGCCCAGCTATTTTTGAGTTTTGGCTTTAACTATGTACATTTTTGTTGTAGTGTGTTTCCGCCGATTTTGTCATTTTTTGTCATTCGGCGCATGAGGCCCGCAAGTACCAAGTGGAGTGAGGGACGCGGACCATCGACAGTCGTCTTACTGTAGTACATGTCAGTAGGCGTGGGCTGGCTCTCTCCTTGTGCATTATTCTTTTGTATTTGATTATGTGCGTTTTGCCCATTAGTTATATAACATACTCACGGCCTCCCCACACGCCCGTTTCTGTTTGTTTTTCTCCCTAGTGCGTGGGAGTGAATTGTTCTTATATTCTCGCCCAGCCTCGTTTGTGAGTAAGTGTTTATTGCCTAAGATTCAAATTGAAGAAAGGTTTCCCTTCTTGTGTTTATTTTAATTCGGGAGACAATTAAGGAGGCATCTTTTCCTTAGTTGGTAGGGTTATTAGTGTCGGGTTTGAGTACTATTAGTTAAGTTAATCGGGTAAGCATGGGCGTGGGAAATACGTACATTAAGGACGAACCCTGGGATCCCAATCCTGCCTAACTCATCAGCTCCCAACCCTATTTTAAATTACAACATTTTCAGCATGGGCAATAATCACGATCAATCCTTAATCAGTCGTGCGTTCAAAAAAATTTTTTCGGTACTAATGGTTTTGACCATTTTTGCAGCTGAGTTCTAGAATTCTTAGTAGCTGTGGGAATTCCTTGCATAACATTCCTGAACAAATTTATGCCCTCTGCGACCATCATATCTCTTGTCATTCTCAGGAAAGTGAGACGTGAAGCAAGGTGGTATCTCAGTGCATACTCGAAAATGGTGACTGACCTGCTGCACAGGATCAGTTGTCCTTCTGCCACACCATACTTATGCCCAATTTGCAAAATCAAAATTTTTGAACAAGCATATTATCGTAAACATATTTCGAATGCTCTTAAAAGGCTTCCTCTGAAAATGTCGTGTCGGAATACCTTTGAATTTGAAAAAAACAGCAAAACACTCCAAGTTGAAAAATTTTCAGGTGCATCGATGAAGTCGGATGAAAAAGCTTCTCTGAGGGTTGAACAACACTTAAATATAGATTATGATATCGTTTAGAGGAAATTCTAGAAAAATTTCCATTTTTCTGAAATATTCGATTGGTTTGAGCAAAGCGAAATACTATCTTTGGCATTTTGAAACTATAACTTGCAGCGATATCGGGGTTGTCTGCTACCAGGACTCTTTCGCATTAACGACTTTCGGGAGTCACTTATAAAATGTTTTCCTATAATTTTGACACATGTGATGATGGGAAGTACCTTCTGTGTCATTGACAACTGAAGAATCGTTAGCTCCGATCCATATCGCCATCTGGCTTTTGTTCACCCAGAGATCAGGTATTGAGATATTCGATACTGTCCAATTATTATTCTGATATTGACCGAGCAAGGTATCGTTGATTTCTAGTGATAATGAAGATGAATACGGCAAAAATATCAACAGAAAAATCGCTAGCTCTGAAGAATGCATCTTTCGCGATATTAAAACGAGTGGAATGACCATGTTCCATAGATTCTACCACTAAATATTCTGAATAGCTTCTATTTTTGGGGTAAATCCACAAAGAGGGAAAGATATTCGAAAACATGCTGAATAAACACGACCAGAATCATGCTGCTGATAGACAGAGGAATTTTTGCTATCAAAGAGAGAACATTTTCGAACAAAACTTTCGCTTGCATCAAATATACAGTGGAGAGTTCAATGTGCATTTGGATTGAATTTGGTAGGAAATGAATAACAATGTGACTATCACACAATACAATATGATTTCTATGGGTTGTTGCATAATTTAGCGTTGGATCAGTGATTAGATTTTCGACTATTGTCGACCATGTTTGACAGGTTCCGAACATGCCAATTCATCGGTGATATGGAAAAAGATGAATTGAACACTAAAATCACTGATCCTGATATGCTAAAGTCTCTAACCCTGAATCTTTTTAGTCCAGTCTCATTCATGTTTATCCAGTTTGAGTCAAGCTACAATAAGAAAAAATTGAGGAAAATGGATAAAATTTTCGCATGCTACGGCTGCTCTGCACTTTCGACTCGAAAAATGTTTTGGTTTGTTTACAAAGCATCGGACAGAAATCCAGAAAAAGATACAGCCTGTAGCACAAACATAAACACGTCTATCCATGTTCAAAGTGGCATAGAGAACTATGGTTTACTTGTACAGCATGATGAGTCTTTTTTCGGCTCAAAACAACTTTATTCGACACAACTTGATAGTTATTTATGAAAGAATTCATTTTGAGTTTTCGAATTGATAATCAAAGTGATTTCGAATCCTGAAATTTTATTTTCACATTTGGCGATTCGTCTTTGAATTTTTAAGATAATGTACGGTTATAAGATGCGTGAATAGGTTGGACGCTAAGAAAAATGAAGTTTTTCCATATATAAGGACATGAATATTACGTAGAATTTTACGAAATTAAGGATATTGATGGACGACACATGTCAGACTATGAGGTTTGACATAAAAAACACGTTTCATGATCTCTTATAGAAATTTTATGAACTGTTTTACAGTTTCATACCAACTTCAGTTCCACAAAGAGTTCTGCGTCAATAATTATCCACTGGAAAAATTCTGGTGATGTACTGTACATGAGTCGAGGCTGCAACGACACTATGGCTGAAGGGCGGTCTATCGATGGATGACTAGAAGATCCCAGTTGACTATGTTGCATTCGAAGACGCAAGAGAAATGTTTGATGGCAGTTATGGCACTCTCGATTAAATTCGCGAGCTAGCTGCAGTAAACTTTTACTCACTCGATGTGTTCTATGTGTGATAATTTTGGGCGCTTCTAAAATTTGTACCTCAAAAGTATAGTCAGAGTAACTGTTTCCAATTGATTGTTTCCAATTTTTCATGAATAAATAGTCAGTATTGCCTCTGTTGCACTATTTTCTTCACCTCAGCGTTATCTTCTGGAGGTTTTACCAGAAAAAGTTAGAGATTCTAGAGTAACTGATTAGACACTTAGTTACATAACCCGAATCTCATTTTCAACGGAGACAAGTAGTTGAAAAAACTTAATTTTTAAAATTGGCTGCTTGATATTTGTAGTCTGGTTACCAGTTTTGAGCTCAAAATGGTGACATTGTTTTCCTGAAAACTAGTTCAATGATCGTGTTCCGTACATCCTGGATCTAAATATTCTGAATTGTTTCTATGTTTGAGAGAAATTTGCAAAGTGAGAAAGATATTCGAAAACACGCTGAACAAACATGATCAGAACCACGCTGCTGATCGACAGAGCAACCTTTGCTATCAAAAAGAGAATATTTCCTATCTAAACTTTCGCTCGCATAGAAGGAACGGCATGTTATGTTCCAGAAATTCTCCTGCTAAAAGCTCTTCTATTTTCTAACTTTTTAACGAAACAATATCACACTTTGTGCGTCGTGAAAACGGGCTATCAATGTCTGAAGAGTCGTTGGCACTGAGCTTTATTTCAATAACTTGCACATAAGTTGATAATTTCATGTGGCATGCCACAAAAAAACATAAACGTCTCCATGATCCCTTCCGAACACTTGTGTAATTGCGGTAGATATAAAAACGGAATGTTCTATTTGATAATGGATGTTCCAGCTAAATTATTTATTTGATGTATAATTCCTTGTCAGTCTTGTGGAACTTTGTTGATTATATTTTAGAATTTACTCAAGTTTCCTGCGAGTTTCACAGTTTATTTTTTCTGGAAGTCTTGGTTCTATTGCCCCCTAATTTTATGCATTTTTACAGTTCCTGGCTTATCAAATTCTGAAATTTAACATATTAGGTATAAGTTAAAGCATCTTCAAGTAGAATCTTGATTTTTCTCTAGAATTTCACAATTTCATGCTCTTCTTCACTATTTCATGACTTAACAATCTTATGGTTCTAGCGTTTCAGATATTTTTATCACTTCCTTGTGTTTCAAAACACAGAAATTTGACATCTTCTCCAGGATTTAGTCTATTTTTCTAATGTTTCAACAGTATTATACTTCTTACAATTTCAAGTCTCTACTTCCAAAATATCAGGTGTTTCCCAAAGGTTGTATCCATTTTATTTTTTAGTTTTACTGTACTACGCGTTGTAGTGTATTTCCGCCGATTTGTCGTACATTCATATTTCATGTCCATTTTCGAAAGAGGCCCACAGGTATAAAGTGGAGTGAGCATTGCGGACCATCGAGAGTCGTCTTACTGTAGCACACATCGGCACAAGCGCGTTTGGGGGCTCTTTTATTATTGTTGTTGTTGTTATAAAATTGTTATATGTTTTGCGTACTCGCCTGCATCCCTGTGCGCCCAGCCTTTTGGTGTTTTTCTCATTAGCAGAAGGGAGTGATTATATTCTCACCCGTCAAAATTTGTATTAGTAAGTTTTCTTTGTGATTGGTAAACTTGGAGAGAATTCTCCTTATCTCTTCATATTTAATTGGGAGAGGGATTAAGGAATCAGCATTCCTTAGTCTGTGGGTAATTATTGTCTGGTTTAAGTACATTAATTAAGTATTTAATCGGGTAAGCATGGGCGTAGGAAATATGCGCAATAAGGACGAATTCTGGAATCCCACTCCTGCCTCCTCTCTAAAAACACCCGACCCAACCCAAATATAACATATGCACTTTTCTCTAATCAAAATGTTTCATGATCTTGTAGATAAACAGTTTTACACAATTTTCACAGTTTGATGGTTCAAAGGATTGATGTTTTCACACAATTTTACCAGATTTTTTATATTCTAAATTCTAGAATTTTATACAATTTTTGAAAATTTGTTAAAATTCTATCCTTTTTTGGATTTACAGTTTTATGGTGTTGAATTTTTGGCCTTTAGGCTTCGTTTCAACTTCTGCTCGGCGAGCAAATTTACTCTGAGCATGCTTCGGCGCAGCTCTTGCCAAGCATGCTCGAAGTTAGTTCATATTTTGCTAGCAAATTTTTCCGTGTGAACCATAAAACCTTGAATATTCAGTTCTTTCCGAATTTTTTCAGAAGCATTGTGCTTTTTCCTAACATCCTTGCAATCAGATGTTGCACAGGAATTCTATTGCACTAACAAGTTGAATAAGTTCACATTTTTCATCTGATAATTTTTTCGAATAGACACAGCAAAAACTCTACAGCAAAAAATTAATCACTACAAATATCACAAATACAAAATATCTGTTAGAGATGTCTTGAACCTTTTGACCCAGTATGCTAGCCGATACTACCTGATGTTTCCTCACCCAATCCGGCTCGAAAGGGGAAAAGACTCCTGGCCCGACCCGACTGGACCCATTATCCATGATGGCTCGGTGTATTATGGGTCACTGGTCATAGAATTCAGTTGATCATTTGCACCGTTAGAAGAAAAAACAAATAAAATTTCATTCTATATCAGAGATTAAAATTCAGTAATTATTATGTATATTTCAAAAACAAAACTTTATCGGCGGTTTTTTCATGAAAGTGTTGTAATGCATTGGCACGTATACCCTCAGCTACCTAGCTTTGGTTCTCGGGAGATCCCTAACTTAGTTCTACCACTAAAGCTAACTAGGCGAGAGAGAGACAAGAAGTGACAAGTGTAGAACTGGGTGATTATTTTTAAAGAAAACTAACTACAGGTTGGAAAATACAAAAGAATGTCGCAATCGACCAAACACCAAGGTCAGCGCCTAGAGCCACTAACACCGGGAAACAAGGCCTTGCGCCTCCTCCTCCTACCAGAAGATAAGGCAGAAATCTGACCAAAAGAAAGCGAACTGGTGGACAACAAACAATGTCCACCAGACTACACACTGATACCAAGAAAAAGTGAATTTTGAGAGTAAAACGAAACGAAAATAGGGACGATTATGAATCAATTATTTTCATATTATATCTTACAAGTTATCATCATGAAAAACAAAACGCAATTTTTTAACCACTAAATGACGTATATAACGCAAAAAATGATGAATTTTGTGCATCAAAAAATTTAAAACATCAACCTGTGAAGCATTGACATCAAAATTATTGATCTGCCAATGATCACTGGTAGTTTGAATAAAATTTAAGCGCACATTAGGAATACAATTATCTAAATTGACATAATCGCATTGAACCATCGATTTTTTTAATTTAATACTTAAGACAGTTTTCCGTGTCCATTGTGTAGGATGCGAGTAAAGGAATGCTGTCTGGTCTGGTATCTTGTTTTTTCTGATTCCTAAACTTATGTCTATGATTTGATGATTTTATTACTATCACCGTCTTCATTAGGTCATTGTTCAGATTTTTGCATAAAACATTGTTTTATACTGGAATACCACGTCGACAATAACATGAAGTGCCGCACTTTGTTATTGTAACAGGGTGGTCGCATCATTGACCATTTCTGTGGATTTTATTTTTTTGTAGGATTTTCAGATTTTGTTGTTGAACAGGACCATTTTGTTGTCCAACCGTCATTGTTTTATAAACACGATGCATGATAAAACCACTTTCAACACAAAGTGTATACGGCGTTTTTTTCTAATTTGGTAGCGCTTGTGACTACAGTAGCGCTCATGCACTAGGTAGCGCTTCTGCATCCCAATCGTTGGCGTAAAGGCGGATTCATACTTTATCCGGCATCCCCCGTCCGACAAGCTATTTTTAGCTTCCAGCATTCAGTGTCTGGCATCCAGCAATTTGGTTTCCAGCATCCGGCAAATTGGCTTCGGGCAAGTTGCCGGATAGGATGGCAATTCATACTTCTTCCGGCGCCGGAAATGCCGGATGACAATTTATTCTTGCTTTTACTATGTTAAAATATTTTGAAATCTGTGCAATATTTTGTTTCAGGAGAAATTGCATGTGGAAAATATATATAATATTATTTTCCAGGTCTACTCGTAATTATTACGATGTCAGACGAAGAAAACTTGCTTGATCTAGCAATTTTGTACTATTTATTGAAGAGAAATTTGTCAAATTTGTCAGTCTTCCATAGGCGTGACTAAACTATAATTACGCCTAGAAAAAAGTCTTTATGTGACTACCCTGCGCATTATGCTTTCAAGAAACAAAATACTCAGCAATCAAAAATTAAAGAAACACCATGATTAAAAACAAAAGATTTTGCCAACAAAAAAAATCGATATCTCTCGAATACATTGTATATGCAATGTATTCGAGAGATATCAAAACACGCGCTTCAATTGAAATTACATACAAAATATGTTTTCCGGTATCCGGAAAAGTACAAACTGTTTCTACTCTTCCCATCCGGCAAAATTCCAGTCTTCCGGCAAAAAAGACGGCAGCATGGGAAAAGGAAAAAATGACGTCATCCGGTGTGGGATTGCCGGATGATTTGCCGCATGAAAAATCTAAAAATAGCGATAATGCATCAATGATGCCAAAGGAGAAATGGGCGCAAAGTAAAAATAAAATCGGAATGAATGAATAATAACTATACAATGTTATGCAAAACATCTTTGTCCATTTATTGTTTTTTGGTGCCAAAAATAGAATAGCACAAACTGTTTCGAAAGATTTGTTTACCTGGCGTATTCCTAAAACAGCGTTTCCTAAAACAGCGTTTCCTAAAAGAGCATTTCCTAAAACAGCGGATTCCTAAAACAGCGGTTCCTAAAACAGCGTTTTCCTACATTAAAAATATATGCGTTAAATCACAATGATGTGTTTCCCACGGTATGCGTTGCAAAGCTACCTCCAGAAGTGCTGTAAAGTGAAGTATGTACGTATTGTGCGAGTGTTAGTCATGTTGTAGTACCAAATTGAATGTTATCATTATGTGCTCTCATATTGGGCCGAAAACCATGCAATAGCTTTTTTGGTGTTTATTTTAAACGTTTAAGCATCTACAAACGTTTGCATTTGAAAAAACAGTTTTCTTTCAAAAGTTTCAAAATAAATTTCAAATTTTCAAAATAAACTTTTTCAACAGTGATCTAGTGTAAAGAAACTGAATGACAAATTGTGCCCATATATCATATACTAGGAACCGCTGTTTTAAGAAAACGCTGTTTTAGGAAACGCTGTTTTAGTAATCCGCTGTTTTAGGAAATGCTGTTTTAGGAATCCGCTGTTTTAGGAAATGCTGTTTTAGGAAATGCTGTTTTTGGAACCGCTATTTTAGACCTAAACCGTTTACCTAATGAGAGGTGAACCTACTTTAGCAACAAAGAACTTTAGAAATGAAATAGAGGACCAAAGGCCAGAGGAATTGACCCTCTGACAAAGGTAGTGAATGAGAGCAGTGAACGGTCGATGACTGATGATTGATTTTTTTATTTAAATATGGGCCGATGCATTTTTTTGGTGAGCTATAATCAATAATATTATGTTTTCTCTGGCGATTCTTGCATTGATCAGCCTTGCAAGTAATTATTTACTGTGCAAGTGTAAATCTCACGTCACTTCTGCTCATTTATGATTAAAAAACCTTGAATGTAATGACAATATGATTTTTTTTTTCAAAACGCAATGGGTGATGAATAATTTTTTGTCTTAATCTGCTGGAAAAGTATCATGGAAAATCCTTCAATTTATGCTTCCCCGCAGGTGTCCAGCACGAAAATTAATCTTCTATTGAAACGTTCAAGTGAATTACTAGTCTCAGGGAGATGTGGCACTGTAAGGAGCTTGTGAATCTCGGGTAATTTACATAATACAACAGCTACAACATCAACTACGCAAATTGTGGAAAAATGAAAAAATATGAGGGTTTGACATGAAAAAGATGAATTTAGGTGCATTTGAGTAGTCGTTGTCTGAATTTTCCTTTCTTTTTTATAACTATAATTTTCAACATGACGCCAAACATTTTTTTCAGTATATGACAATTGCAGAAGTTATTGCTGTTTGAAGAGTCCAAATTTTTAGTTGCTTGCCTAATTTTCAAATTTGAGAGTTTGCTCGATTGAAAGCTTGCTGAATTCACTTAAAATTCAAACCTTTCACCCAGAAAATAAATGCTGAAAGGATTCATATGCTCAAAAAAAATAGTCAGACGAATAAATCAATCGCACAGTATGCAAGTTCATACGAAGCCTTTTACAAGTGTCAGGAGGATTGAAATTTCTCATTTTTATGAATAATGTAAAGTGTGTTTTTGCTTTCATTATGCTCAAAATTGTAGTTCTTATTTTCTTTGTCTGTTTTTAGTCAGGACAGCATCTTTCTTCGTTCCTCAAATATGTAAGTAATGCTTTATTTAGTCCATTCTTGCCTTCCCCGTTTCCCATTGTCAGTCGTCATTCAGAGAAGCATCAAAAGAACGAAACAAAACAAAACATACAAAACAATTCGAAATAATCACAAAAATACCTAAATCTTATCAAAACTTATGCAAACGCCCATTATTCACAAAAAACGAGGTATGCGTGCTCACACGTAACAAGTTACAACAAACCACACAATATGGCACTTGTGCACTGAAAAGGGGGTCCAAAAGACTGATCAATCTGTTGGGTTCAATGACTATGTCCATATGGAGGAGATTCACATTCTTAGGTTTCTTCCTATGAGCAGTTTTTTTCAGAATCAGTTTTAAAAACTAGGAACGATACCTACAGCAATAGTAACTTTGTCTTTTTGAAGTGCCAGGGAATCCAGCATATGGCCAACAATGATTGGATCGTCTCCTACTCACTCTTGGGCTCGGCATAGGCGCACAGTATACCAGTTCACTTACTTCAATTTCTCTCAACTAAATTCGAACAATGAGTCTTGCTCAGACTTTAAAATAATTTTCTGTAAGATAATATATATTTTTTATTATAAAAATATACAAAACCCGCCACTTTCACACATAACATCACACAAAATTAATAACTTGATGAATTTTTAGAACTCCTGTTCTAATATCGACGATGGTAACTGATGTGTTTTGCATGTGCACATCATGCTGGTGCGTGTGAGTTTTTGGGCATGTGAATTATGCCCACATTTTTGTTGTTTTATTTTTTTAGTTGGGCCTTTGGCCAGCTATTCATTTCGCCCCATTTCGCTTTCATTTAGTCCCTTCTTTACTGTCAATTGCTATATGAATAAATTATGCAAATCGGTCAGCACAACAGATACCTCCACTACATTGTATGTGTGGGCCGCCAGTAGAGGATAATCCTGCTGACTCACACAACAATAACTACTCTACATGGTGGGTGGAATTTGGAGAAATGTTAATGCATCGCCTAATATTGAAGCTCTGGGAATAAACCATGAGCTCAGTGATTGGAAGGAATTGAGAATAAGAAAGATTTGAATGGGGTTTAAACACAAAAGCTCCATCATTGACCTATTGTTTTCAAGAATAAGGAATTACCTGCATGATTTTTTTCCAGAATACTTCCACTCGACTTGTCATTCACACAGTGAGTGAAAAAATCACTTCTGCAATAAATTAACTATGTTCCACGTTGCAGACACTAATTTGGCTCTAATCTGAAATTCTATTCCTACAAAGAAATGGTCGCATGATGTTTTAATACATCAGAGTGGTTGGAATCCAAAATTTTCCAATCAACAAAATGGTCTATTTATTCTGAAAAGAAGGTGCAGATGAATTTTGGCAGCAGAAGGCTTAAAAATTTGAAGATCTCTACAATAATCTCCGAGGCCTTAGAATTAATCATAATTAATGACCCAGAATTTGGACAAAAAAAATTATCGGATGCTACAAATAAGTCATATTTTAAGAACTTTTGCAGTGTACTCATTACATTCAGAAAATCTGAAACACTAATCAGAATGAAAGGTATTACCAATCGCTCACAAGTCTGACTCATTCAAAAATATACAAGTTGACTATTCTGTGACATGAATTTTTGAAAAAATTTGAATATCAAATATTTTCTCACATCTGAGATTAAAAATGCCAAAAAAACATGGAAAAGATTCTTTGCGATTGTGTGTGATAATTTTGTGTATTTTATTCCATTTTTTCACTACGTACATTCTTGATCTTTGATGGAAGTTTCAGTGCCCCTAGAGATATAGATCTTTTCAGTTTCACTCCAGATCACTTATTTTTATTATTATAAAAATTATTTTTGGACGGCGTTTTCTTCAGTAAGTATGTAGAACCCACAAGAGACAATGGACCTCTCTCAATTGAAGCAGCGTCTGTCACTGGATAGCTCAATGTTGCTCTTGCCCAAAAATTTAACAAAATATCTAGTTGCCGTATTAGGATCAGGTTGACAACATATATTGCGTGGGGTACAACTGGCTTGGTTCTTCACGTAAGCAGTATTATATGCATAGTTTCGATATCAAATTTACAATCAATAATGCTGCAATAAATTTATTCGGATGAGCCTATCACGAAATATTTTTTTCTCAGACATAGGATAGATACCCGAGTATGAATAATTATCTAATAATGATTGATCCCGTAAAATAAAGGCCAAACTGTCCATTAACCACCGTGGTTCTTATTCTTATTGCAGCAGCAATTTCCTTCATTTGATTCAGATGATGATGATGACCTTGGTGGGCAATGTGGTCTTGGTCGTGGCTTAATGGTATTTGGGCGCTGGGATCGGCTAGCAATGCGGGAGTGAGTCACACCTGCACAGAAATAGGTTCTATCGAACACTTGTGTGAAATATAAAATCAGATTTGATGTGTACCTGATATTCCGCTGACTGCTCCTGTTGCGCCAGATATAGTTGAGCCTCCTGTGCCAACATTACCAGACACTGTAGACCCACCAGCATTTGATGCAGTTGACTTGCTAGCACTACCACCTGTTATTCTGGAAGCTCGACTTACACTAACACCTGAAACTCCTGCTGCTGTTGATCCACTCGCATTCGCGCCTGTGGCTGCAGAACCTACTTAAATGGTGAACATGAGACATTACTGATACAGCTTCACTAATTACCTGTAGCACCCGATACTGTCGAACCACTAGCTTCAGAGGCACCTGACACAGTAGCACGACTAGCATTTATGTGTGTGACATTCTGATCTGTGGCTCCCGAAACTGTGGCACCAGAAACACCAGACACTGACGCACCACTAGCATTAATGTGTGTGATTGCAGAAACTGTTACTCCACTGGCTGCTGAGACGCCTGTTGCTAGAGATCTACTGATGTTTGCATCTGAGGCACCAGATATCGTCAGTCCACTGGCACTAGTCTGGCCTGTAATGGTCAATCCTTCTGATGCATTAGGGACCGCCGAACCACTAGACGCATTGACCTTGGTCTGCCCAGAAGCCGTCCATCCTTCTGAAGCATTGGATGCGTTGGATCCTCTAGAGATGGTACTAGGAATGAAACGAGTCGTTTGCTGGCTGCCTGAAACTTATTTGGTATAATATGGGATATTCAAACGGATAATAGGAAAATAGTTGCTAGCAAATCAGAGCTTTTTGTCGCATAGGACATTCATTCCTCAATCTTTTCTGAATGAGACTCATAATATGGAAAAATGGTTGAGACATGCACAGAAACAAGCTACATCGAAAAACAATTTCGTTGAAATTTTCTGACACTTTGCACCAGCAATAGCATAGTCCAATTAGGCCGAAACACGAGTAAGAAGTAGTCTAACATCATTCCCCATTTATCCCTAATTGCTTTCACGAATCTGCTATGTCTCAACCAATAGTAAAACTCGACACTTTCTCTAAAAATTGTAATTTTTCAATTGCAATGAACATGAATTCAATGCATTGATTGAAGTTATCAACTAAAAATCTGAACCAAAATTTTTTTAGGTCATTTTTCGACTACTTTCCCAACATTTCAGACGTCCCTCTGTTCGAAAATTCACGAGCCCACCAACTTTCCCAGGTTTTTATTAATCAAAATACTTCGTCTCATTTTTCAATGGATATTCTTCAGTATACTGCTTAGATTTTGTGGGAAATTGAGATTCTTTGATCGCTGTTCATGAATTCTTTCTATCACTTTAAGTTTTCTGAACTTCGTGAACAACAGTTTTTCCATTGGAAGCTGATAGAAACATCGTACTAATCTGAAAAGGTGAAGCTTTCGTTCTGGAAATAAGCGTTTAACGGATTCATTTCCCAGCTTCCAGAATTTCAATATCTAGAAATTTTTATGGTGTAACACACTGTGATGAGGTATCAATTGGTATTTATAAATCTTTGGCCTTCATCACAGAAAAGTCAGCAATATATTTTTTTGTTAAATGATTCTAAAATACTGTTCTTGAAAAGTAATCATAGTCGAAGATTTTTCGGAGCAGTCTGCACACTCTGTTTTCTTAATGCATTTTTAAAATTATCTCAATTTTGAATGGACAAAATTTTTGAATGTAGAAAAATTTTTCTTCCATTTCTGTTTGGTGGGGATAAAGACGCACAGAAAAAAGCCTTGAAAGTCACTACAAAACTATGCAGTGTCGAGCCATTCTTCAATGGAACTGTTGACCTTGGCATTATCAGCATCCTAAATTATTATACTCAGATTTTAAACAGAGAATTTGATAAGCTACTTTTACATTTCCCGTAAAAGTTTAAGCTGGAATTAGCAAACTCCCAAAAGTCCTCCAGAACAAATATGTCTTCTAAACATACTTTCTCGAACTTGTAGAATAAATAGTATGCTAAATAAAAACATGTAGCAGGTGGTAGCCATTATGGTCGATCGAAAAAGCTGAATAAAGTATATAAAATGCAGCTACAATTGCTTCTAATCGCCTTTTAAATACTGACCAAAACGTCACAAGTGATCTTTACTAGTCGTTTTGTTTGGCAAACAGCAATGTTAGGAAAATTTAATGCATGGTGTAAATGTTATGCTTACATTGGAATACTGCAGTATACTCTCGCAATGGCTCTTGCTAACTTGCGATTCTCTGTATTTTAGGACGAGTTTTAGTTCTATGATATTATGTGCAGGTGGCAAACTAGGAAAATTATTTGCTAAACAATTTTGCTCTTTCATCTTGCAGTTTATTTAAATAACAAAGGAGAAACATTCGCCTTAGCAATTGTGAGCAAATTATCTTATAGGAAACCAGAATTTATGTTTGTGTCAAAAGTTTTTGATTTAGTGATTTTATTTCTAGTGAAGCTATGAACCAAAATGATGATTTTGCAATGGGAGATGTGAAGCAGCATTGTAAAAAAGTGGTAAAATTGGCAAACGGCACAATAAGGGTAAGTTGATTTGATATTTTTAATACAATGTGTATAATGTGCCATGGTCAGTGTTGCCAAGTAGTCGCCTTCAAAAACCCCAAAAAGGTTCAGAATCAATGACTGGCACATTATAGAAGAATATGTGATCAAACACAGGACTCAAACAATTCTGCAGGAGAGCAGAAGTCGCCAAAAAAATTTTTGCACAAAGCTGATCTGCATTGTGTAGAAAAAACACTGTCCATACTTGTAATAAGCCTGCTTAGTTGAAAGCTAAAAGGTAGACTTCAATCCCAATGTGAATTCTCGGTTGAATTTGATGATAATGATCAAGAGTAAGAGGGTCAGGTTTGGAAAAGATGGGTTTTGAGTTTCTTGGATTTGAATCACCAAATTTTGGATTTTTTGGTTTACATCTACAACAACGAAAAAAGGAAAAGAAAAAGAAGAAAAAAATGTTTACAAAAATTTTTCATTCATTTTGTTATAAACTTGGATTATAAAACTTTTAAATGATTTATTATAGTTAAGAGCATCGTACATACTAGGCCATTTCAAACTTGTTTCTGCCCAAAAAGTTGCACTTTTTAAAAACTAAATTTTTAGTGGCTCATCCGCAGAAATAGTCATAAGTTTTTCGCGTTATTTTAATAGAATTTTAAGTGCATTTGATTAAGTTTTATGTATCTAATCATGTTCCAAATAGTTCCTATCGCGCTTATAAAGTTTAGTGCTGGAACTTATATACACTAGAGCCTAAGCCTCAGCCCAATGGTAAGACTAATTCTGATTGCCCAAGCAACGATCAATTGAATGAAAGTCTCACCAGTTGATAAGTTGCAGTTGTGACTACCTTGCCTGGCACTAAACTTGACTAGTGTCACTCCTACTAATGCTTTGAAGTGAGTGCAAAATAAAACTCACATCACATTAAACTGAAAGACTCACAATAAACCGAAGAAACCCCAGCAAAAAGCATATAAAATCCAAAAGTCCAAATTTTGAGAAACTGTTTATTCAATCTCTGAAAGAATCTGCAGTGTGTACTCCGCCCCAAACATGTCAACAGAGTATTTTTACACCAAACCAACGTGTTTTTCCCCAAAACGTTTACTTTGGGGAAAAAATTTTGGAAAAAAAGGAAATATTTTTAGCACTATTAGCCAAATGGGGAAAAAGTTTTTATCTAACTTCCCCTAGATGTTGCATTTTAAACTTGAATGCACTTTAATAATGGGTGTAAAATAGTTACTTTTGGCTGCTTCGCAGCATTATATAAAACACCAAACAAATTAGCACATGTTGTTTTCATGTACCTCAGTTGCGATTTATCAAATTTCAATATGTTTCAGTGCTTTTGTACCCTAAATTCATTCAGTTTTATTATTACTTTGGCCAAACATTTTTAGGGTGTGAAAATTTTTTTGGAAAAAACACGCTGCACCAAAAGCCAAAACTCGGTAATAAAGCCAAAAATATGCTGATTCAATTGTAAATTACACAAACTGGCCACACTTTTCAATCAATATTCATTTCAATTTTCATTTTTTCAATTTCATCACGCTTTTTTTCTTTTTTTTTACACAGTAATACTCCATCAAGCACACAAAATTCAAACAAGCCAATTATTTGAAAACCCAGAAACCTCAAAAATAAAAATAAAAATAAAAAAACCCCTAAAAAACCACTGAAACAAAAAACCCCTAGAAAAACCTCAACGCCCTCAAAAAACCCCTAGATTTGGGGAAAAACCCCTAACTTGGCAACACTGGCCATGGTAAATTCAGTCATTAATCATGTACAAATTTAGGAATTCAATGATGCACTTCAGAATTTAGAATGTGAAGTGTGGGAATTGTGATGGCTCGTATAGCCTTCAGCTAACCCTTCTACAGTTCGCAGGAGATTCCTGACTTTTTCCTAACCCTGATGCTAACCAGCACTGACAGTGTAAGACTCTCACAGGGAACCCTCGATACTTCAGAAAGGGCAAGGTGAACTCCACATGTGTCAGGGATATGACACATTGATGTGAACAAAATTATTATTATGAAAATGGGCCAATGAAACACCGAAATGGTGAGTGCAATACAAAGGGGGAATAATTTTACACCAAACAAATCACAAATTGGATGAATAATGTCCATGCAGTGCACAGGCGGTGGAAAATTATTTACAAAAATTGCAATGTCTCTCGTCTTTATTGACAATTTGAAGAATCCGGCATCTGAAAAAAGTCTATTTTTAGATTTTTCATCCGGCAAATCGTCCGGCAATCCGGTACCGGATGACGTCATTTTTTCCCCTTTCCCACGCTGACGTCTCATTTTTTTGCCGGAAGACTGGAATTTTGCCGGATGGGAAGAGTAGAAACAGTTTGTACTTTTCCGGATGCCGGAAAGCATATTTCGTATGTAATTTCAATTGAAGCGCGTGTTTGATTGATTTTTGCATATACCGAGATGTATGCGAGATATGCGAGAGATATCGATTTTTTTAGTTGACAAAATTTTTTGTTTTTATGCTGAGTATTTTGTATGTTTTTTTCGTTCTTGAAAGCATATGTATGTGCAGGATAGTCATATAAAGAATTTTTTCTAGGCGTAATTATAGTTTAGTCACGCCTATGGAAGACTGACAAATTTGACAAATTTCTCATCAATAAGTAGTACAAAATTGCTAGATCAAGTAAGTTTTCTTCATCTGACATGGTAATAATTACGAGTAGACCTGGAAAATAATGTTATATATATTTCCCATACGCAATTCCTCCCGAAACAAAATACTTCACAGATTTCAAAGTATTCTAACATAGTGAAAGCAAGAATAAATTGTCATCCGGCTTTTCCGGCGCCGGAAGAAGTATGAATTGCCATCTCATCCAGCAATTTTCCGGAAGCCAATTTGCCCGATGCCCGAAACCAAATTGCCGGATGCTGGACGCTGAATGCCAGAAGCTAAAAATAGCTTGCCTGATGCCGGATGCCGGATGCCGGACGAAGTATGAATCTGCCTTAAGGAAGGACCATATAAAGACGGCATATAGAAATACAAGTAGAGAAGTGAGACTCAAAAAACGTCATCAAAACAGATCCCAAAAGTTGCAGACGACCAAAGAAGGACAAACAACAAAAAACATGTCAAATAATACTTTTGTGTGATTTATGCAAATTTTTACGTGCCAAAGTATAGATCCTGACCATTAACACACACAAACCTTACTGAAATATAAATTTACTTGATGAAAAAACAACTTACTTTTATGACAAAGACTTTTTCATATGAAAGGGTGATAGGAGAACCAAATTGAAAAATCATGAAATGTATTTCATTCGAATTTGTCGCAACCTGAGGCTGTGTGGGATCAACAAGACACGCATACGAAATAATCTCGATTATATCACGTGATGTCGAAGTCGTGTTTTGAAAACAACTAGAGTGCATGATCAAAAACTAGCTTTGTAACACTCTACAAATGCTATCAAAGCTTGGTCTGCCAAAACTGAGTGCTAGACCACCGTCAATGGACTGTATCCGTGATACTGCTATACCAAACCTGTAGTACAATACTAACCTGGTTTGGTTCAATATGTGGGCTACAATGAGAGACAACAGGGAAAAGACTACTATTTAATGACTGTAAAGATAACAGACAAAAAATACAGCAAAAACACTGAAAATCACATAACACATGTGACAAGAAAAAATGAATATAAATTAGAAAATTATAAAATCTGTTAGATATTCATAATTACACAGAATAAATCAGAATTTTCTTTTTTTTGACTTGTTTCATTCAGTTTTTTCTTGTTTTTCCATATTTTTTGAATATAGCATGAGTCTACTTTGCAACTTATTTTTTTATCCATTTTTCCATGCTAATATTTAGGATGCATGCTCTCAAAATTTTTTTCTGCATTGATACATCACCCTTCTTGATTCATCCGCACATTTTCCAATCTTTATGATCAGCATGTTCGAATTTTATTTCGGCATACTAACTAATTTATTGGCATTTTCAGTATTATACTAGTCATAGGGAAAATATGACCGCAAATGCACTAGAACCCTTGTTTTCTCGCGAAGATTCACAACAGTTATACCATTCATTTGCTTGGGACAGTCTTATGTTGGATGTGGTTCATTGGTTCATAGATTCACTGGTTAGGTTAGGTAAAAGTAAAGTGGAGTATACTTACTAGGATTTATAAGGAAAAAAGAGTCGAATTGTGTTCAAGTTGAGGGCAAGAAAACCGAAAAGAGAATGGTGGCTGTTGACCTAAAAAAGGTGGTACTGGGACATTAGACCATGGACAATAGAGTGCAGGAACTTTAGAGCCCGAAGAATAGAGCCTAAGAGAACAGTGTGCAGCGCACAGGATAGTGTAACAACCAGATTTCTATTCTACGTTTACTTGCTTTGATTCTAATTGGTCCAGGGGGACCGCACACAATAACAGACGATAAATGATTAATAAAAACAGCAATAATACAGAATAAACAATTCACCGACAATTCCTTGCGTCGATGCACAAGAAAATACAAAATGCCTCAGGGCACGTCCCCCATAAACGCTTTCACAGAATCAATAAAAATCTCAATCAAATCTGTCTGTTCACGGGTTTCCTTGTCTTTTATATTGCCTCTTTGATCCACGCCCTCGCATCATGGGAGGTCGGCTTCCGTCAGCTCGCCTAACCAATCGCTGCTTCGCTTACCTGTTTCTGCCTACTGTATGCTTCTTTAGCCATGCCTCTTGCTTTAATTTACTCTTAATTTCCACGCTTATATGCTTTATTCTACAGTATGCTTTGCCGCGTCTATATGTTTTTGGTGTTTCATGTTTTTCCATTTTCCATGCATTAATTCTAAATCTTCTGTCTGGGTCGGGATTTCTGTATTTTCTACATGGGCAGGTGTGTTTATGCGCAAGGGGGGGGGGTAATTATTGTACTTACAGAATGTATATATTCATGTGCATTACGAGGGCCAGGTGCCAATGTGCAAATAATTATGTGCGTCTTTAATTGGGTCAATGGGGTGTGAGATGATCAAGACAAAGTGTTTCACATAAATTTATGAGAATGTTTGGGTGTGAGTTCCAGACACCCTTGAGACGATAAATTAATAAAATGTATTTATAATTGAAAATGAATATCACAAAGTGTACATTTTACATTTACATCAATGTGTTAGCATGTACGTTACAATAGCACAAAATAATAAAGCAAAAAAACATCAGATCAGAGAAAAATAAAAAATCGAAAATGAAATAATTTGAAAGATAATTTTATTTTAGCCAGGCCGATTCTTCCAATTTTTTCATGACTCTCTGGAGAAGTTTATGTCAATACATTTCTCGACTATGTAGTATTTTCCACATCCTTTATTCTTTTTTTATTTTTCTCTTTTTCTTATTTCGCCACTTTTGTTTTTCTCATAACACGTTCTCTATATAATACTTTTTCTCTTTGTTTTCATTTTATTTTGTTTTCCTCTTTTATTCTTTTTTTTCCATTCTTTGTCCAAGACTTGTAGTCGGAAAATGTCGGCGAGCCCCCCCCCCAACATCGTCATAAGCCTTACATTTTATATTCAGCAACCATGAAAATTCTTTTTGTCACTATTAATATAAACTCATTTTAAGTAGATGAACGATGAAATCAATGCTTGTTCAAGAAGTTAGATATGGGGCTTGCACATCTTTCACATACAAATGTTGTGAAACAGACACACAAATTGCAAATATTTGTGCTTATGACCTTGAATCAATTTCTTTCATTTATTTATTTTCGAATTTATCCTAGACTTTTAACTTGCATTTAGAATAACTTACGCGGTTTACAGGAAAAATTCGGATAGCATTTGAAATAAAGCTGCTTGTTTAACATTCTTTTTATATCTTCAAAAACAATTTAAACTTCATGTTCATTGCAAGCCTTTGAAAACATCCTTTTGAAAAAAATCAACTTTTTTCAAATGTGCTTTAATGTCGGAATAATTTTAGGGTTCATCTAGTCTTTTTATAGCGTCTCGTTTTTCTGCTTATTTTCCGTCTGTTTAGAGAACTCAATATATCTCTCGCGTAATGGAATTCACCTACTTCTGGCTATGACTTTGCTGACTGGAAAGTTTATGTTTCAACCTATTTGATGTTCTATTTCTGCTTTCCATTTCTGTTGTGTATCTTAGCAAGGCTTACTGTAGCTGATATTTTGTTTGGGCAGCCTGTCCCAAGGATTTGGAAACATAATATAAGTAAACGGAACATAATATAAGTAAACAGAACAAGAAAATATATACACGAAAAAAGCCTCCTTTCAACACTCAGTTCACTATTGCTGAAAATCTTGCTCAAATAGTGATACTCAGTTTGAGTATTCCTTCAAAGTAAAAATGTCAACTTTGCATCAGCCACGAAGTTTTGCTCCAGGTGGGGAAAGTTCTTATGTTAGCAGTCATCCCATCTATGTGAAAATTGGAAGACCAGACATCACCAGAATGAGACCAAGAATTATGGTGATATTTATTTTAATATTATATTTGCATATTTTGTTGTTAGGCTGCTGTGGGTTGAAGATGCTCTAACTGGCCTTTGGGTTTAGACAAAGGAACTTGCAACAGTTCTGACCACAGGCTAACAAAAACAATAAACTAAAAACTCTCTCAGACGTTTCACCAGATACTCCCCAGAACTTTCACCAAACTTCAGGCAGAACACCTTGGCAGGTACCTCAGGAGATCCTACCCAAGTCTCCACACCTAATCTCAGAAGAGCCTCCACTACGCTCACAAAACAAAACAATTACTGGCTCAATTTGTATTGGGAAAATGAGGGGCGACGCCAAGAAATAATAATAACAATAATATTATAAAAAGACGTTGGCGGCGACGCTCCATAAAAAACACAATATTTTCCAGAATGAATGAAAATATAAAAACACGCTAAACAGTGGCTGCATTTCTCTATGCAAATTTTATCATTCTTTTTGGCCACTTTTCACTGTGTCCTTCCGCCTGCGCACCGATGCCAGAAGCTGAACACGTGCACCTGTGGCAACCCCGACATTGTTTTCATATTGTCAGACATTGTTATTGTGATGACTATGCCTCATAAAATGGAGATGTCGAATATTTATTCATATATTATTTGATTTATTATTCACTCTCAATTTATTAGCTTAACTAGGCACTGACTTGGGATCCTGAATTTCACTTTGGATGATCCCACTTTTACTGGACATTGGATTCAGAAGCCTGTGGGTAGCAGCCTGGAGAAACTCAGCCCCCTTTTCTTTTGAAAGATGTGTTTACTTTCATGTTACTAGTGGGCTTGTGTTAAGCTGGAATTGAAGGATGGCGAACTGTTGCACTTTACTGACCTCACTTGCAGGATTAGTGACCTATGGTGATTAGTAGTGTACTCGATCGTTTTTCATTACTACCAAGTGATTGTCCTCTTTTTGGAGCAAACTACAACCAAAAATTATTAAAAACTGTAACAATTAATTGCCTATCAAATGTCTTTTTTTCGTCCTTGTTATCTTGATAAAAAAAGCAAACGCCACAAAAATCAAGGAAAATATTATTCCGCAATGCCACTATTTTTCATTCGAAGACTAGTCACCATTGTTGTAGTCAAATTGACGTTCGACGATGTATTTAGCATTAAAATATTAACGATGTGTTGGCGCAATTTTCTGAAAGATATAGGTGAAAGTTGAATATAGTTTCCCAAAGCAGAAAGTGATAACTGAATCTGTTGTGAAAAATTATCCCGTCATAATTAATCAACATAAAAATTGCAATATGGCGAAAATGATGCCAAACTTTGTCACAGTAATTTCCAATAATGCTGAGCCGGCATGTCAGGAGGTTTAAAAATGGGTTGAGCTGAAGGCTATTGAGTCTGGCCTTGAGCTGATATATAGAAAGTTGCATAATGATTCGCTCTACCCCTAAAGCTATATGTCTTAGTGTAACATAAAGTGCAAAATCTCATCTTGTAGAAAATTCAATTCCGCGTTTTACAGAGTTAAAAAAATTTCAGTCAACATTACATTGAACTAAAAAAGAAAGGTGTTTCAAAATTATCTAAATTTTCATTGTTAGAATGAATTTTGACTCAAGGCCCATTCACATGAGATAACCAATGGCCACCAGCAAGCTCAATGCAGTAACTTGCATTGTTTTGTGAGTGTAGCGGAGGTTCAATAAGATTAGGAAATTGGAGTGGAGGGTAGGAAGTTATCTGTCTAAATGTTATGGTGTTCAGCCTGAGGCTTAGGGAATTCCTGGTCGGGTGTCTGAGGGTCCAGAGAGTTTTGAAGTGGTTGTTTATTGTTAGTCCGGGGTTGAACTGTTGCAACTTTCTTCGCACAAACCCAAATGTCGGTCTCATCTCATTAAACCCACAGGAACCTAACTATTACCAGCCATTGGCAACCAGAAACTTGGTTGCTGGTGGCTGGTTGCTGCTAGCAGAATCCTGAAAGAAACCCTGTCACACGAGTGGCAAGCTGATGACAGGCACTCTGGTAGACAAAATATCTTGTCATTGTAGTAAAATATGGCTCATGTAAAAGCTTTTTGGTTGAAATTATTCGAACACATGTCATCACAACGGATTTGGGTCAAATAATATAATTCTAAGCACTGAGAAAATTGATTATTTTTCTAATTGGCTTCTTTTTGATTACAAATGCACGTTTCTTCTTCAAACAGCTGAATTAGAGTTTCAGTTGACTCGCTATCCCAAATCACAGCCATCAAAAGTTATAAGGTAGTTTAAATCAGCAGAGATGTTTAATAAATATGTCAGGTTGCCATAAAAAATCCAACATTGTTCATTTTATGTAGGCAACCAAAATAGCAAGTTTATGCTGGTTGCTGCTCGTTTTTAGGCCAAAAAACGTTAGTGACCAGGCAAACAACCTAGTTTCACCAGGCAAGCAACCTGTTTGCACTCACAGGAACAAGCTGGCACTGGTGGCCGGTAGTTGCTGCATCCTTTTTTGTTGGAAACCAGTGTGTAAATGGGTCTTGAGAAGGCCAGTGCCATGCAGCATTTTTTTCTGAGCAGAGTATCAAGTTTTGAGGCAATGACATGTGGCCTGGCAACTGTATCAACACAGTTGGAGTGGAACGTTTGATGCATTTGGAGGCAGGTTAGAAGCATTACTCACAGTAAACCTTGAGGAAAAATTTAAATATCGCTTTAGCCCAATAAGAGTTTGACAGAAAAGTATTCCAAAATCTGTTGTATTCACTGCCGGAGTGTTTTTGACGATTTAGGAAAAAAGTTATTGATTGCGCTAAGTTTTCTTTTTGCCCAAATTTTTTGATTATATTGGTTTTTGGACAATAAAAAATTTGATGTTGATATTTTAAAAATTGGTTCATTAATTGTAGAATTAAATTTTCTATAAAGTGATATATTGCGCGTTCATGTTACGCTTAGAGGTATAGCTGTAGGGGAAGTGCAAATCATTATGCAACACTCTATATTTCGTAATGAAAACATTTACAGAATTTTTCGAACTGAAAAAATGAACAATACAGTGCATATAAAGAGTGCTTTATGGAAAATTGAGTAATGAGAAAAATGACGCTGAATTAATGTAAAGGATAAGTTATAATGATCAATAATATGACATGGATCCGAAGTGTTGTGTTCATTAGATACACAGTCTGGTATCTCAGCGGAATTTATATTTTACTTTTTTTCCTATATTTTGCTCAATGACCAGCAAAAAAATGGTTTGACTTTTACATTAAACACTTCAGAGATTAAATTTATGAAAACATTTTTGTCTGAACTGTACGTAAAATTCTCTTGAACACATCAACCAATACGACTATTTTTTTCTCCAAATCTAGTCATTCATGTGGAATTGTGTCCTCATCTAGATGGTCGTACTTGATCTGCTGTTGGCCACTGGTGGTTGATTAGGAGCTACAGAACTACAAATAGGTCCCTCAAATGACCATAAAAGAAACCTACCAATCCCAATACATGGTCTACTTCTCTTGAGATTTGGTCATGATTACTACAAATATGTGGACAATGGTTTGCAGCCAAAATTGGGAAATACTTTGGAGCTCCATAAAACCAAGTGACCTTATCAGGGTATCCTCTACTTCAAGTAGCATGTTGTATGCTAGTGCATCCATCAGTGTACAGATGTTTCTCCAAGTCAACAGGTTAAAAACCAAGCCACTTTTGTCAAGTCCAAGCCGTGATGGTTACACCTATAGCAATATTGTCCAGCAATGGAAGCAACAGCATTACCCAGGGTTTTCAAGGGTTCCAGTCACTTTTTGACATTTATCTGGAATCCTTTTTAATTAAGAAAATTTTAAGAGGGAAATATCAGGCTTAATGTTATACCTACCTGTTTAATATAATGTAAATAAATGGATTCAAACTGTGATGAAAAATCCAAGCCACGTCCATACCCAAATAGAGAAAAATCGAATGCTTCGTACCACCGGTCAATATATTCAATATTAAAAATGGTCCAATTATGCCGAAAAAACAACACCCGCTTATAAAGCATTGAATAAACAATTTAACTTCCCGCTTTCGCATGACTGCTTGATCGACATTCTGAACTTGTTTACGCGTCTTGTAAAGCCACAATAAGCTCCAAGAATTGAAGCATAGAACGAAGAAAAGGGCGGTAAAATCGCCGACCATCGTCACAAACATCCAATATTTGCCCAAAGAGCCATTTTCCAAATCGTTTCCCCCAGGTCATTTTCTCTGGGAACCAACTAAAATGGTGTATTAATATGACATATTGCTCAGAAACTAATCTCAAACTATTTTTTCAATGAACTTTCACACAAATGCTTTGTGGTGAAAACTGTACAATTGGATGTTGTAGTGTTGTTTTGGAGTTTTTTTCATTTTTGGGTGTTTTCATGATCCACATGCAAAGACGTCCATGTTTTCACATAGTATCACCCGACATATACGTTTT